>PVJI01031986.1:0-12625 GCA_004026765.1 Micronycteris hirsuta
ACATACTCAAAATATCCAAATAATAAAGTTATTGGTGAAAATGAAAAACGGGTCTTTTATTTTATGGGAAAAACAAATGGACACTTTGGCCAACCCAATATTTTAAATAGTCATATGTGTAAATATTAGAATATCCCCAATATACACATCTATAGACTATCTTCATTCTGCGAAGTTTAAAATATATACTATTTGGCCATTTAACAAAAAGTTTACCAACCATGACCTAATATTCAATTCAAAGAAGCTAGAAAAGATTATCTAGGTAAACCCAAGGAGAAGAACAGACATAAAGACAAGAGCAGAAACTGTGAAATATAAAACCATAGAAAGTGTAACAAAGCAAAATTTGGTTCTTTGAAAAGATCAACAAAATTCATAAATTTCTACCTACATTGATTGAAAAATAAGAAAGTATAGAAATTGCCAACATGAGAAATTAAATAGATATTAGTTGAGATTCGGCAGACATTAAAAGATTAAAAAGGTTATATTTATGCTAACAAATTTAACAATTAAGAAAAAATGGACAAATAGTTTGTAAAGCACAGATTAACGTAATTGACACAAGATGGTGTAGAAAAATAGAATGGTTTTATATTTATTAGCATCATGAAATTTGTTACTAAAGAAAGAAGATAGGGGGAGGGAGAGAGAGAAAGAGAGAATGAGCTCCAGGACCAGATGGTTTCATTGATGAATTATTTGAAAGATATCTCTAGCTCATCACTCTACCCGTCTCCCTCCATCATTCATGTGCTGCAATCTCATTTCATATATGGAGCTTCTCTTAGAGATTTGTTGCCCCATACCCTCAAAATTTCCATGTTACACTCTAAAAGGAATCCCAAGTATCACTCTCTTTTCTTGCCCTTCTCTTCTGTTCCCCTCACCCACATCAATGTAGCAAAATCTTCCTACTTTTCTATATCACAGGTCCTTACGTCTTCTGCCTCAAGTTGGCATGCACCCTGCTTTCTTCTTGGAGATCATTATGGTGTAGAGGATGCCAGAAGGGAAACAGGTTTGCACATAAAGGAAGATTAAAAAAAAAGAGCCTTTAAAGCAATTTTCTTTCTATTTAGCTTTATTCCATGGTTAGTGATAAGATTATAGATTGTCAATGTAAAATGCCCACTGCAGCCAATAGGCAACATAAATGTGTGAATCAAGGCAGATTAAGACCCAAAATGATTGCAGTTCTTGCCATCTGGAGAATACATTCATTCTCTACATTAGGAGGCTTAAAGTTTGCTTTATTATTATTGTTATTATTAATATTTTGTCTTCTTTAGCAAAGAAGATGAATAAATAGTCTGGTTGGTTCTCAGTGTGGACAGCAGGACCAATAAAATGTCATTGGTCCAATTAAGATAGCGCAAAGTATACAAAACAAAGTTGAAGTCATTTATGTCAACGAAAATGGCTGTCAGTCAGCCACGCCATCTTGGTTCCAGAGGAAAATGACCTTAGTCAGAGTAAACACATCTGGCAAGGAGACAGATTTGCCCTTGTGGTCAGAGCAAACATGCCTGTCAAGGAGACCCACTTAAGATATCTGCCCACATGGTCAGAATAGCCGGGTCTGCAGAGTGGGACCTCCCATAGGTAGGGTCCTGGGGAAATTCCACACTTGTCATCAGGAGTGCCAAGCAGAACAGCCATGTACCACCCATAAGCTCCTGGGAAAATTCCACACTTGACATCAGGGATGCCAAGACATTTATCAAAAAGCCCCAGAGGGTGGAATATACAACTTTCAAGGCATAACTGAGGCAGGTTCCAGACCACTGCCGAGACAGCTGAGCTCCACACCCCAGAGTGCTGCTCCATGCCACACTGATCTCCCTTGGCATTGGCTGCCAGAGGCTCTGCCCCGCTGGACTGAGGATTTCACCTGCCCTGCTGCCCATCTGGCTCCTTGCAAATATTGACAACTCCCCTGCTCACTGTGCTGTCTCCGGACCTGCAGACTGAAATTCTGGGACTCGGGTTCATTATCCCCCATTGACTGCTCTATGTGTATGTTATATTTCTCTTAGATTGTTAGAGTGTGAGTGGATATTAATATATGCTGACATTCTATTTTGAGTGAACCTGCATTTAATAAAAGCTGAGTGAATAGCATAGTTACTGTGTGTGACTTGTCTAATCCTTGGTGCCAGGCTGCTCAGTAGGCAACTAGCCAAGCAGTTGCCTGGCTGACTTGTAGGAAAGACTATATCAGGAACTTACACTCATGACTCTTGGTTGCCTACAACTCAGTCACACTGTCTAAATTGTTTGTCATTTTGAATTGTACCACTTTAAATGTGCAAGTGTACTAATTCCCAAGAAGAGATAAAAAGTCACTGTATCTAGCCCTGGCTGGTTTAGCTCAGTGGATTGAGCGCAGGCTGGGAACCAAAGGGTCCTGGTTCAATTCCCAGTCAGGGCACATGCCTGGGTTGCAGGCCAACTCCCTGGTGAGGGCCCTGTGAGGAGCAACCATACATTGCTGTTTCTCTCCCTCTCTGTCTCCCTCCCTTCCCTTCTCTCTAAAAATAAATAAATAAAATCTTTAAAAAGTCACTGTAGCCCTGGCTGGTGTGGCTTACTTGGTTGGGTGTCATCCTGCAAATGGAAAGGTTGTGGGTTCAATTCCTGGTCAGGATACCTGGCCAGGGTTGTGGGTTTGTTCCCCGGTTAAGGTGTATATGAGAGGCAACTAATCGATGTTTTCCTCCCTTTCTTCCTCCCTCCCTTTCCAACTGTCTCTAGAATCAGTGATCTGTGTCTACATTAGATAAAACTTAGTGAAGCAAATAAGCAAAGGCACTTGCAAAAAGTTAAAGAATGAGTAGAGATGCATATAAAAACACGGACCATTAAAGTAGTTGTTGCTGAGCTTTTGCTAACTTCTGACAAGTAATAAAACATAGGTCTGCTGTTTCTTAATCTTGTTTGCACTGTTTTAATCTTGACTGCAAGACTGAAGTAGGCAGGATCATATTTATTAATTTTTTTTATTGTTCTATTATGGTTGTCCCATTTTTCCGCCATTGCTCTCCCCTGCCCCTGCCCCACTCCCATAGTCAATCCCCACTCTGTTGTGCATGCCCATGAGTCATTTACACATGTTCCTTAGCTAGTTCCTTCCCCTTCTTTCTCCCTTCACTCCCCTCTCCCTCCCCTCTGGTCACTGTCAGTCTGTTCCTTTTTCTATGCTTCTGGTTCCATTTTGCTCATTTGTTTGTTTTATATTCTACTTTCTTATGAAAAGGATTCAGAATGGCTAAGATTAAATAAGTATAGCAAACTAAAAACATGTAAGCAACAGATGAGACTAAAGGCTTGGAAATAAAGTAGATGTGCATATGAAATTAGTACCCATCATATATACCATAAACTTACACACATTTGCTAAAGGTGAACATTAATTTGGCTCTAAACTAATGAGCTGTACCCTGCCTGGTATAGCTCAGTGGATTGAGCGTGGACTGTGAACCAAGGGGTCGCCAGTTCGATTCCCAGTCAGGGCACATGCCTGAGTTGCAGGCCACATGCCTGGGTTACAGACCAGGTCTCCGGTGGGGGCCACGTGAGAGGCAACCACACATTAATGTTTCTCTTCCTCTCTTTCTCCCTCCCTTCCCTTCTCTCTAAAAATAAATAACTAAAACCTAAAAATAAAAAAATAAACTAATGAGCCTCTATTAATACTATAATTCATAGTGTCCATAAGATAAAAACTCATCCAGATGTTTAGGATGAATCGCTTTCTGGAAGAGAAACCGTAAATGAGTCCCTCTTATGGGTTCTCCTAGGGAGCATATAGGATAGACAGTGTTCTCAATAACAACTAATCAGCACACATTATGATAACCATATCAGGCTATTTTTATGACATTCCTTTAACATAAATTCATGTCACAAAGTAAGAACACTTTTAGGGGGAACTGAGAGGAGGTAGCATATCCATCCTTGTTTGTCAGAGGAGGACACGGGAAGAGCTGAGGAGGCTCTTGTAAAAAGAGGCAGCCGAGCTGAGGCTTTAATAATACACTTATTTGCTCTATTATACATAATCTGTATAAATTCATTCCAAGTCATTCATTATAATCCACATTTCTCAGATGATAAGTATTGTATTTGAGATGACATTACTTGACCATAACTCTATGTCTAATTCGTGAAAGAGCCAAGATTTAAAGGGGTCTAACAGGATTCAAAGTACAAATTCTTAATCATTACACCTTGTTCATTAGGTAGATAAGGAAGCAGTTGCAATGAACCCGATGAAAGAATTTTGCAGCTATTTTATTGTTTAACAATAACTGATTTGAATTCCTGAGGATGAGGTGTTAATGAACGATGAGCTGTTTCCCAGTGCAAAGCTCTCAATTATAAAGTACTGAAAATTCTAAAATTGTTTATTTTTATTTCATCAGTAACTTTCAGGGTATTTATATCCCTATAAATGTATGTTCCTGTAAATCTTATGTTCAGTGACCATTTCTACTCAGGATGAAGACATTGCCCTGAAGTTAATTATTCTCTCTCTTACAGAAGTTGAAGCCTAACAGCATTAAAGATGAAAGTCCTACAGTCTTAGAGCCTGAGGGTATTAGAAGTGGTGTATAATACACCAGCTTTATTAATATATTTTTTTAAAGTTAGGGTTAAAAAAAAAACAAGCTAAAGGGTTCTGGAATTTGAAAGCAACTAGGCTTTTATGCCATCCATTTTTAATTCACGTAAGAAAAACAGCTATGATGGCAAAGGCCAGATACTTATATACAGGCTATAAATATGGATAAATAATTCATTTTTCTATTAATTTTAAATTTATAGTCTAATGGCGAACTCTATTTTTTCTTTTACCGGAAGGGCAGGCACCACCCAAACTACTGTGCTGTCAGCAGTCAAGGCATGAAGCATGGCTGTGAGCAAAATGCAGTTTGTTTTACACATATTTATCTTATCTGATACCTTATTCATAGGCCCTGTGTTATGACTCACTTGAAGGTTTTGGAAAATCATACCTTTTCTGGAGACAACCTTAAATATGAGGAGGTACTTGCCTCTCTATTAGGCAACATGTGATTTGAGAGCAGCCAGAAGGTCCATGTGCCCTCAAAGATTGTCTTCCTTTACATGCTACTAAGTCTGTAATTCAGGGCATGTTCTTCTGAAATCCCTTGTTACAATTCAAATGTCTCTCAACTTCTCACTCTAAGTCAGACAACAAAACTGATGGTCAAAACTTGGAATTTATTCATATACTAGGAGGTCCTTAACAGTCTCTTCTGAGATCACCTACTTTTGAGACTCTGAGAGAAGCTCATTCCAATCAAAAGTTTATTCCTATAACAAATATTTCCTGGCCAGTCACTGTAATTGGAATGACCAACCAGTTTGGTGTTATCCATGTTGCCCATGGGGGGCATGTCTGTACCAAACTTAGAAATGAACACCGTACATCATGCACACTCTGCTTGCCGAAGGCAGATTATACAACACCTTTGCAGAACTGCCTCACTCCTCTCCCCCCAATTTACCTCCCGGCTGCACAGGTGTCCCACACATTTCAATCCATTTTTCTTCCTCCACTACCATATGCTTCTGGTGCTGGGTATCATAGGTTATATTCATATTGCAATATCATTCTGATCCTGGATCTTCCTGGTACAATCTAGGTAAGCTAGTGCAGTGGATAGTAGGAATATTTCTGGAATCCATTTCTACACCAGACAGCTAGTAATTCCTTAAGTGTAAACAGAAGTGGCTCTGAATTTCATATATATACACCAATAAACCCAAACTAAATATACCTGTGATTCAACTTCCTTTTAGCCAAACTCTAAAACTGGTTATTCCAGAGGCACGAACATTGGGATGAAAAGAAATGACACTTGGTTTAGAATTCTTATCTGTAGGTATAAGTAGGTTAGAATATCCTGATTTGCAAACTTTATGAAAAATATGTGACCATATGAGCCCAACACAAGATCCCCTCCAAGGTCCCTTATAATTGAGACAATCTGGGTTTAAACTTCATTAGCTTTTTGGTATATAGACTCCTGTGTCCTGTAACATTTCAGATAAAGGGGAGATAGGAATGCTTGATGCCGTATCTCTTGGATGAACAATATAGCAAGGACAAAGGCATACCTGAAATTTTCAAATGAGTCCCACATGATTATATAGGATACCAGATACTAAAAAGTCAATTAGTATGAGGGCAGTGATAATGAAAATATTTAATGAATGGAAAGCTACTGGTCTTTTTTCCAACATCTAACTATACTAGAAATCATAAAACTTCTTAAATCAATTTAGTTTACTTAATTCATTTTCAGCCAAGTCTGTTTTCAAAAACAAAACATTTTAAGAAATGATTTACAATGTTATTAAACAACATCAATATCAGCTTAAGCTTTATATGATCATCTTTGATACCCCTTTAACAAGTTTAGTCTATGCTTCTTAATCCCACAAGAGAAAGTAACTTTTAAAATGATTTCAGTTAACTGTTCAATAAGATGTTTAAAATGCTTCTCAAGAATATTCTTTTCCATAGTTCCAATGTGTGATTCATTACTGAAAAACATCTCTAATTCCAAAGCTATTATGTACTCATGAGGTTGAACTTTTGGTCTGGGGATGTATAAATAAAAGAATCAGTGAATTAGAGGTCAGAAATGGACTTACAAAGTTCATTAACTCTACTATTCTGCCTGTAGTCATATTTCATATGATCTCAGGTAAAATTCGTATTAATTTTAACCACCTGAAAAGAGGACTACATTTCTTTTCTTATTTCCTATGCTGCCTTTTATCATGCTTCTACTGTGTACCAGTCACTATAGTTATCGAAAATAAACAGGACTCTGCCAGCTCATCAAACACTGTGAGCAGCACCATGTTTTATTCACTGTTGAATTCCTTGAGACGAACATAGGGTCTCACTGCCGGACACTCCTCACGTGTGTTGTTGGAGGAAGACAGTTATGTCGAGGGTGGTTTTTGAATAGTACTCTTGTTTAGTAAAATATTCTGATGGGCAATTGTGCCAGCAGCATGATCGTTCTAAGGATATAGCCAGGAGGGAGCCAGAGAACTATATAAGCAAAAATTCTAGAGGGTGGATGGTGCTTACACTAGGGAGGAGAAATAATGAAATCAAAGAAGAGAGGACACCCAATATTAAGGCAGGAGGCTGCACCTAGCTGGAAGGGCTGACATGTAGAATTTCTGTGGAAGTGCTGGGAATGGCCCAGGGACTCTGGAGAATTAGTTTGATAAAATATGCACGTGTTAATGTTTGTGATAAGCCATATAATACTCCTTTCCCTAATTACTTAGTGATGTGGCTACACATAGACATGAAAGAGTGTATTTTGGGGAGGAAAGTTGTAAGAGCAGTGTCTAGCAGGGTATAGTGCTGTAATTGGGCCGCATGCATAGGAGGAGAAGGAAAGGAGATGGTAAACTCAATGGAAAGAGAAGATCAGAACAGGAGGTGCTAAGAAGATAGACAAGTTCCTCCGCCCCTAAAGCCTTTCCAGGGAATGCTGGCTTTCCTTTTTCATGTACGGTGCAGTTTGAACAAATTCTATTTAAAGTAACAAAGGCAAGTTGATTCCAACAAACTGGAGGATTGCAGGGTATTCTATGTGTTAAAATAGAGGTTAGAAATGTTTAGAATAAATTAAACTGAGGACATTGTTTCTGTTTTGAAGGAGCTTAAAGATGAATGACTGAGAGATATGCAGAGGCAGTTGGATAAATTCAGCAATAGCGAGTGATCAACATGCAGTGGGAACACAGAACGGCTGTTACACTTCACCTGTTGGGGAGAGATATCAGGAAGACTGTGCAGAGGAAGTAACACATGGGTGGATACCGAGGATAATCGAGAATTTCTTAAGAGAGAAGGCATTCTGGGATAAAACACAGAGAGGGCGAAATCATGGCAGTATGAAAGAGTAAGGAACTGAAAGCAGAGAAAAGACTGAAAAGGAAGACGGGGCCCAGCTTGGAAGGGTTTTATGTCATTCTGAGGAGGCAGGAACTTGATCCTGTAAACAAGGGAATTCTGCTTTAGCTTTTCAATCACAGGAGTGACACGTACCTCAATATTTGCCTGTTTTGTTTCACTAACATGCTTTTGAGACTTTCCTTAGAGAAAAGCAAAATAAACACTTAGAATATGGAATGCTATCAACCAAGAAGACAAAGACTTTGGAGAAATGACTAATTACAATTGTCTGTAGTCAGCTGGAAAAATGGATTCCTTTTATTTCCATTTCTTGGTTATTTTTCCTGAAAAGGCATTGGATGCATCTTTGTAATGCATTTTGTAATCTGACCCAATTTGCACATTTCTTTTCAGGGCTTTGCCTGTTTTATATCAATGTTTCATTCACAAAAAGACACAATGACAGATTATTTTCACTTGTCCATCCATATCGGGAGGCTCAGGTGATCTATATTCTACTCTCTGCGCTAGCAAATGAAATAAAGATGCAGTGAAACAGAAGATGAGGAAAATGTTACAGAAAATCTATAATGCTGATAAAACCTACAGGTTTAGCAGAAATCAGACAATTGAGAGTTTTTATTATTATTTTTCCTGGTAACACTTATTTATTGTAAAACTAGGACAAACCTCAAAAAATGAATGAAACAATGCAAGAAGTTTTGTTGAATTTTGTTGAATTTTGAACTTTTATTCTTCTAGGAAGTGAATCTGGGGTATACTGAAGGTGTGCACACATTCTTAATATTTTTTCAACTAGTAAATCACAGATTTTATCTATAGAGAAAATCAAATTCATTCTTCATGACACATCTGCACTACCACCTCTTCTATGAAGCCCTACCTGATTCTATTCTATTTCCTTCTAGTCCTATAATGCTGACCAGGTAATCCAGCTTTTGTTGACAGGACAGCGATATTAAGAATTTTTATTAGAATCTGAAAAACCTCCTGGGAGACAAGTTATCCCAACGTAAGAGAGAATGAAGGCACAAAAACTTAGTTTTAGCAATTGGACCAGTTTTGGATGGTAGATAACAGAATGTATGATTCTGAATATGTCATAGATTTCATGGATTCACAAAGGAACCCTAGGGTGAGGAGAATTGAAATACCCGAGTGAGAACATTTAGGGAGGAAAAAGTAGTTGGGAAATGAGAGCCCAGTGTTTAACACTATGGATAACAAGGCTTCCATGATGCACAAGAGATTCAGGAAATAAAACCCATAGTTCAGATAGTAGTGTGCTCTGCGTCCAACAACAAGGAGCTCTGAGCTGCCACTGAGAGGTGGTAATGCCTTCTCCTGGCACCAGCAGGAACATGGAACCCTTTGCATACGCCCCTTCTTTTCTCTCTCATTCTCTCTCTGTTTCCTAATCAAAGTGACAGAAACCCAATTGGAATGATCAGGAAAGTCAATCAAGGTATTTCTGTGAAGGATTAAGTAATTTTAGGAAAGGCATAAGTGAAGTTAGACCTTGGCACCACACTTACCAAGAAAGTTAATGAGGCCAGAGATATCTCTAGATCTCTGTTCCCCTCCTCCGTCTCCATTTTCACCGCATTCTCTCCTGCAGCAAAATGCAAGTCTTCCACACAGTGGACAATACGCTGTCGACATTTTCAGGGCCTTATTACCTAGTCCTTGGGAAAAGCTGACCCTTGTTTAATCTAGTGTCAAGTTATAAAACCTGAGCAGAGTGTTGTTAATCTTAGTTACCCAGGACTAAGCTAATCATGTAGCTAGTTGGGGGCAGAAGAGGGAAATGGGGAAATAGTGATGCTTTAAACACCCCTGTGTTCATTGCAGCATTATTTACAATCGCCAAGATATGGAAGCAGCCCAATTGTCCATCAGTAGATGAGTGAATAAAACAACTACGGGGCATTTACACAATGAAATTCTACTTGGCCATAAAAAGGAAGAAAATTGTACCTTTTGCAACAGTATGGCTGGATCTAGAGAACATTATGCTAAATGAAATAAGCCAGTCAGAGAAAGACAAATAACCATATGATTTCACTCGTGTAGACTCTAATGAACAAACTGAATTAACAAACAAAACAGAGATGGACTCATAGATGGAGCACAGATGACAGCTAGTGGGGGGGGGGTTAGGGGGTGGAGGGATTGAGCAATAAGGAAAAAGGACTCATGGACATGGACAATAGTACATTATTACTATGGGGAAGGAGGTATAAGGGGACTAAATGGGAATGGAAAAAATACAATAAAGATTACATATAAAAAACAATATATACCCTTTCAAAACTCATGTTTAATTCGAAAGGAGGAGCATTTCTCTGCCTAAGAGAGCCAACGTTTCCAAAAGAAAAAGAAAGGGTCCTGGGAAAACATAAGAACTACTAGAGCAAGCACACCATAGGCCATGACATTTCAACATCAACATACACGCTCTTAACCTCTGCCATGGCTACATCAGGACACACATCTGAAAGTTCTGCTGCCGTTGGTGTCAGGCATGCCTGCAGACGTCAATAACAGGGCTCATGCTTTCGAATCATTATCGACATGGCATCGCACTGTAGTGAGCTCGAGCAGGGGAGGAGGAAAACGGTACATGCTATTGTAGCAAACAAGGTTACTGGAGACTGCTTGAACCAGGGGAAGTATGTGAGTGTGGACTAGATTTCTATAGACCAAATGGTGATGAAGTGAGAGGAACAGTTTCGGTAAGATGTCCGTATATATACTTTATAGGTCACTGTGGCCTGGAAAACATGGACTTTGTGTACTTATGGGCTACATAGCTGTCTGCTCTATCAGACGTGGATCCTAGCACTGTGCATAGATGCTCAATAAAGGGAATATGGTACAGATTTGTGGTATAGCCACCTCAAATCGTAGATTTCTTACATACCCATTTGCTGCATATGTCTCTTAAAAGCCTAGCTATTTATTAAAGATGTAGAGTGAAGTTATGGATTGAGTCAAATCACATCATGAGTGTGGAGCACCACAGGAGGAGTGACGGGACATTGGTTAGCTGAGTATGGATGTCTAAAGTGTCAGAAGAGCCTCAGGCACAGATCCAGCACCTGTGGTGACAGGGACTTGGGGGGGGCGGGGGAGATGGGGGGTGGAAAGCACTATAGCATGGGGGGAAAGTAGAGTCAGTACTTAAGGTTAGAATTTTAACCCTATGTGTATATTCTCGTCCTGACCCAATTTGGAGCTTGGACCCTTGGACTGAATAGGGTCCTGGAAAGTTATATGCCTGGGCAAGGCAGAGCATACAATCCTTGAGAGGATACTGGAGTACTAGGTAGTATTTAACTGGAAGTTACTCAGTTCGGAGTATTTAGCTGGAAATTAGAAGGAAGGAATAGGGAAGAACTTCAGTCTTATAATTCAAGCCACAAAAAGAAAAGAAGAGAGCTTTGATCTAGAAGGGCTGCCTGTGGGGACATTCATTCTGAGTTTCGTTGTTAGTGAAGATCTCAAAGATCAAAGTGGTAAGCCAGCAACCTTGCTGGCACATAGGATTCTGACTCTCATTGTGTGTTAGATCAAAGCCACAAAATACCAGGCCTGGAAGGGGATGGTGGGTGATAGAAGATACTGATATGTCGGGGTTAGCTCAGAAACTAAAACAGGCAAGTAGGCACACCAGTAGACTGAGCTGCAAAGACCTAATACAGATGCAGAGAAAAACAAGACAAGATCGACAGAACACCTTTTGAATTGAAAGGAGGCTGTTTAAGGCTTCACTTTCCTTCTTACATTTTTATTTTTATTTTTTTAAATTATTTTATTGTTGTTCAATTACAGTTGTCCGCATTTACCCTCCCCCCACCCCACCCCAGGCAAACCCACCTCCCTCCCTTGCTTCCCCCCTCCCCCTTGGTTTTGTCCATGTGTCCTTCATTGCAGGTCCTGAATACCCTTGTCCCCATTATCCCCTTCCCCTTCCCCTCTGGTTACTGCCAGAATGTTCTAAACTTCAATGTCTCTGGTTCTATTTTGTTTCTCTGGTTGTATTTGCTTGCTTACCTCAGAAGCGTCTTGGCTGTGGCTGATCTGAATTTCCAGGTAGCTGATCTGGCCTAGGTGCCTTCTCTCCTGAGTCCTCATATGAAACTTTTTAACATTTCATAAAGTAGAGGCTGCATGATGATGTACTCCTTGAACTTGACCTTATCTGAGAAGCACTTTATCTGCCCTTCCATTCTAAATGAAAGTTTTGCTGGATAGATTATTCTTGGTTGTAGACCCTTGCTCTTCATGATTTGAAATATCTCTCTCCAGCCCCTTCTTGCTTGGAAGGTCTCCTTTGAGAAATCTGCTGACAGTCTTATGGGGATTCCTTTGTAGGTAACTGTCCCCTTTTCTCTTGCTGCTTGTAAGATTTTTTCCTTATTCTTGACCTTGGGTAATGCAATTATGATGTGCCTTGGTGTGTTACTCTTTGGGTCCCGCTTCTTTGGGGTTCTCTGAGCTTCTTGGACTTCCAGGAAGCCTATTTCCTTTGCCAGATCTGGGAAGTTTTCCTTCATTATCTGTTCAAAAATACGTTCAATTTCTTGGTGCTCCTCTTGTCCTTCTGGCACTCCCATGATCCGGATATTCGGTCTTTTA
>PVJI01031987.1:0-12623 GCA_004026765.1 Micronycteris hirsuta
TATATATATTTCATATATATTATAATAAGTATCTGTCACCACGGGAGAAAAAGACCAAATAATTCTGTTTGGTGGAGGGAAGGAGGTATCATAGGGGAAGTGATACCAGAAGTGGATCTTGAGAGATGAGCAGAATTTCTTTAAGGAAGGTGTTTCAGGTTCAGGAGGCAGCTGAGCAAAGACACCACAGCAGGCAGGTAACCAGTCAAGTGTGGCTAATGTGTGATGGGAACAGAGTAGACAAGCTCTGGAATTCTTTGTCTCCCATATCTGTCCATTCTATCCTACCACAAAGCCCAGATTCCTCCAAGAAACATTTCTAAATAACCTTTCCTACACACACCACATCCTGCCAAAGGTAATCTTTATAAACCAAACATCACTTAGCATAACCCCTGGCTCACAAAAGGGCCTTCATATGTCAGGGCCAATTGACTCAAGCTCCATTTATGCAATGGTAAACATCACTGGTGTTTGTCAAACAGCTGGAAATTCAACTCACCTCTTCCTGCCCCTGTAGGTAGTTACTGGTTAGTTTCTAATTGCTGCCTCCTGCTGTGCAGCGGGAGGTTCCGTGTGACTCAGGGCTTGGCTGGCATTCCCAGAGGTCCCTGGAGAGGCACTCCCCTCGAACGTGACACCCAGACACCCAGGCATGCAGGAGGCTCTCCCCTGGAAGTCCTCAGACAGCATCCCGGTTTCTGAAAAAGACAAGAAAGGCAACAAGACACCTGCTTATCCAAATGAATTTATAACAGTGATTTTCAACCTGTGTTCGACAGAATTTTTATAGCATGCAGCGTGGCAGTGATTTCCACACACGTGTTAACACATAGTCATGAGAATTTACGCGTTTTGAGCACAGCTCCGTGTGATTCCCATATGAACAAGTGTGGATCAGGTCTGTGGAATGGGAACTCTCTAATAGGAATTTGGCAAAGATGTATCTTAAAAAATTCTGGCTTGCTGAGCCCTGCATATTATATTACCCTGGTCCTGTCTGCCACTGGACCTGAATTTACATCCTAATGCCCTGCTAATGAGTAATCCTACCCCTGTTCTGCTTAATCCCATGAATAATCAATCCAATGTAAATATGTCCTAAAGCCTCTAATAAAACCCCTGGCTAAGCGACCCACAAGGCCTTTTCCTGAGATGGAGGAATTGGTCACGTGGCCCCGGTCTCTCTTTCCCCACGTGTCTCGGTATGAGATTCTTACATGCATCGAGTTGCAGTCACCCATGTGTATCAGCAGGCATGAAACCCCCACGACAATGCAGTACCTGACTATTTAGTCAGGGGCACTGCTCCCTATTCCCTCAGATGGCCAAATAAAAAAAGGACAACGGCCAATACTACAGTAACCATCTGGTGTAAATGAATCCAAATTATACCTATTATTTTTGTCAGATCAGGAAAAAATATATGTTTTTTGGTATGCTGCAGATTTTTGTATTTAGTTGATGTGTGCCATGAGAGGAAAAAGATTGAAAATCTTGGTTTATAGTGTGATGAAGAGGAAAAAGTGAAACCTGTTCAGCCCACTTCTCTAAGAGCAGCTACCATTTTCCACAGTGGATAGAAACCCCTGACCAGCCACTCAGAAAAGAACATTCCAGTCCTTCCTAATGTCTAAAAATGTGTGCATGCCTGTTAGCATATTTGACTATTATTGTTCATAAGATAGCATTATAATGTTAAGCAAGTAATACCATTTAAAAAAGAAAGTACTTAGTTATTTTAAATGTTTGCCTATACATGAATACCAAATTTAAATATGCATGAATATCGACTATATAATGGTACAGCTTCATTTAAAGGATAAAGCATTTCACAATAAAAGCAATAAAAAGTTACTAGTTATTGCATTATTATGATCTTAGGTAGATTCATGCTCTGCTAATGAATAGTAGTCACGTCTGCCATTTATTATGCCCTTACTGTATAACAGAGATGGCTAGGAGCTCCATGCATTTCCTCACTTAATTCTCAAACAGCCTTAGAGCAGCAGCACTGTGATTATAGGTGAGGAGCAGAGATCGGCTTCAGCTCAGCCAGGAGGTGATGCCCGCAGACCTCGGATCCCTGTCTGAGTCCAAATCTGTGGTTTTAACCACTCCACCACACCATCACCTGGAAATGGGTGCTGCACAGCCATCCACTCACTACACAAGCATTTAGTGCACATCTGTGTGCACCAGTGTGCTGAGCACTCGAGGATACAACTGTGCACAAAATGCAGCCTGCCCTCAGCAAACCTTTGGTGAGTAGTATCATGTTTCTACCTTTAAAATTACCGTATTTTGCCATGTGTAATGTGCACCCACCTTTTTGGCCCGAACTTGCAGGAAAAAAATATTTCATTTCAATTCAATTATTTATTTATATTTAGATACTTGATTTTTGTATTATAAAGGAAGCTTAGCATTTATTTTTTTAACATATGGATATTGTTATTGCTTTCTAGAGTTATACTTTTAACACTAAGCATAAATAAAAGAATTAGAGACATTTATATAGATATGGAATTTAGTACTACCCATGTATAATGCACACCTTTATTTTTTCTTCAGAAATTTGGGTAAAAATGAATGCATTATACATGGCAAAATACGGTACTATGCAGATAGCAGTTTTATTCATAATGGCTAAAAAACAGGAAACACCCCAAATGTTTTTCAGTGGATAAATGGTTAAAAAAAACAACTGTGACACACCCATGTCATGGAACACCATTCTTTGATTTAAAAGAAATGAATTATTAACACACCCAACATCTTGGATGGACCTCAGAGGAATTATGCCAAGTGAAAAAAGTCAACCAAAATGTTGCGCACTATATAACGCCATTTTGTAACATTCTTGAAATAACAAAACTATAGAGATGGAGGACAGGCTAGTGGTTGCCAGGGATTTAGGTAGGAGGGACAGGGGTATGCGTCTGTGAATGGGGTACAGTGAGGGAGGCTTCTGGTGATGGAACTGTTCTGTATATTGATTTTGGTGGAGGTTATAAGAATCTATACATGTGATGATGTTGCATAGAACTACTCACACACACACACGTGTGCATATAAAACAGGGAAATCTGAATAAGCTCTGTGGGCCCTGTCAGCACCCGGTAGTGATACTGTGTTGGAGTTCTGTCAGGTGGTAGCACTGGGGGGAGCTGGGGAAGAGCACAAGAGCCTCCCTATGCACTTCTTCGTTTTTGCAAATTCCTTGAATCTGTAATTTGTATTTCAAAAAAATTTTACATTATAACTACTATGCAAGCATTCTCCTTTTTGGATACTATGTAATCCCGCCAGCCGCTGCAACATCTCTGCTGTTTCCCTGAGGCCACCACCTGAGAGAGTGAAGATTCCGAAGATTCCGGGGCGGGGGGAGGGGGGGCAGCGGTCCTTGGTGGCATTCCAATGGCGCTCCTCACAGCTGATGGCTAAGCAAAGTCAGCAGTCAACATTCCGCTGCCGGGCCCACAGTCCAACAGCAGTGTGCTGAGCAGAGTTGCCTTCTTGTTTTTCTTTTTTGGGGGTGGTTCTTTCTGAAGCACGTGTTTTTTTTTTAATTAAATAGACCCACAAATACATTTTGCACTTTTACATGTTTTCTAAATTATGATCTAAAATATATTCGATGCAGCAGGCAGTTAGGCAGACACGGGCAAAGTAGGAATGACAAACCAGGTATGGAGGGTCGCCAGGGTGGAAAGCCCCTGATGCCTGGCAATGGGCGACACTGAGAAGGCAAGTATGGTAGGGTGGGACCTCGCCCCCAGGGTGACCTTTTCCTCCCCCAGCATATTGCTGGTCCTGCTGTTTAGACCCCTTGTCCTTTCATATATCTGGTCATGCAGTTCAGACCCTCCCCTGACCTTTCCTCCGCCAGCAGGTCCCCAGTCATGAGGTAGACCCCCTCAGAGGAGGGACAAAGGGGCCAGAGAATAGCCTCCTATAACTCCCTTGCACGACCACTCCCTAAGCATTAAGCCTTCAGGACCATGAGGCTCTGACCCACATCAAATAATCTCAGGAACAAAGCCGCTGCCAACCACAGAGAGACAGGTGGTCAAACTAGAGGTAGCATGTAGGTCTCAGCTGTGTTTCAGCTCCGGGACCAGATCCTCTAATTCCCCAGAAGGCTCTCTCTTTATGCATCCTATTTTGTCAAATACAAGACACCATGAATCACAAGACACGTATTCAGAGGTATTCAAGCATGAAGAAAAGCATGTCTTAAAATAAATGGAACACTGTAATATTCTATCCAAAGAGCTCCAAACTGAGATAATGTAACCTCTGCATTTATTTGAAGAACAGGATTCTCCCTTGTGCCATAAAGAGAATGTTTCGATTATGATTTAATTTCTCCATTCAAAACACAAGATCTGGCCCTGGCCAGTGTGGCTCAATGGATTGAGTGCCAGCCTGTGAACCAAAGGGTCACTGGTCCTATTCCCAGTTGGAGCACATGCCTGGGTTGTGGGCCAGGTCCCCAGTAGGGGGCACTTGAGAAGCAACCACATATTGATGTTTCTCTCCCTCTTTTTCTGCCTCCTTTCCCCTCTCTAAAAGTAAATAAATAAAATCTTTTTTAAAAAACACAGGATCTGAATAAAGATGTCCTTTCTGTGACATGAGGAGATGTGTGAGGGGAGAAGGGGTGGGGTATGTGGTTATTTACATTTGCTGGATGAGCTCATGTGAGTCCTCCTGGAGAGACCGAAGCTGGGAGACGGCCATATATGAGTGGAGACCAGCTGACTGGAGGCCCATGACTCATGGACAGCTGGCTCCTTCACAAGGGTAGGTAGCGATGGAGTGGGATAAATAGTCAGCTACTTCCTGCCTGTGTGGGACCCCAGGAAGGGCTCGGCTGAGTCATACAGCAGCGATGGAGGTGGCTCTTCTGGAGAAACTGACTTGTGACTCCTTCTCAACACACCTCCTTAGCTGAGTCACAGACCAGCTACACAGAGAAATCTTCCGGAGCAGTGACATCGCTCTGGTGTCTTTGACTGAGAAGGGAGCAACTTCCAGAAACCAAGTCAGCCTGTGCCATGACAACAGAGGCCCAGAGAAGAGGAGGGTGTGGCCATGACCACCAGCCCCAGGCACCAAGTCCCCAAGGTACAAACTGGTGGGTTAGGGAGACCCAGGCTGCAGCCACAAACACAGTCACCTGATCTCAGATCTCAGAAGGCCTCTAGACACCATGCAGTCTAGGAGTGAACAGAATTCAGGAAGATGTACACTTGATGGAAAACAATCTTCGCTCCCACAAACCAATAACAGATAATTAGCATTTTAATTAGGAATGTGGACAACATATATCATTAGTGGCATATGTGTCTGCCACCGATAAAAATCATATGTTCATGTCACATTATGGTTGTTACAGGTGCTGAGATATAATTCACCCTTCATCTGTACGTGGAATTCTTAGTTGTATTTAGACTTGTCACTACATCTTGCTATGTGGCCCAGTATTAAAATGCACGTGTGTACTCTATCAGAAATGTTGATGTTTGGTATTTTGATAACTGCATTTCAATAAATGTTCATTCTTTTGTAATCCAATGCACTTTATTTTTTACATTTAAGTGTTATTCTGAGAAGCGGCACAGACTCAGTCTTAGACCACCAAAGGGGTCCATGACAGGGAAGAAGGTTAAGGGCATCGTGTTAGTTTGCTAGGGTTGCTGTGACAAAGGACCACAGACCAGGCAGCTCAAACAACAGAAATACGCTGTCTCACAGTTCTGGAGGCTGGAAGTCCGAAATCAAGATGTTCGGCAGGGTTGGTTTCTTCTGAGGCCAACCTCCTTGGCATGTAGACAGCCGCCTTCTCCTTGGGCCTGTTCACATGTTCTACCCTCTTTGCAGGTCTCTTTGTCCAAATTTCCCCTTTTTAAAGGGGCATCAGTCACGCAAAATTAGAGCCCGCTCTAATGGCCTCATTTTTACTTTATTGCCTCTGCAAAGACTCCATCTCCAAATAAGGTCACATTTGGAGACACTGGTATCAGGACTCCAGCATATTTGTGAGGGGGACACGATGCAGCCCACAACACACGCATACTCTAGTCCAGTCTCCGTGTTTTCCCCATGACGCCCCGAGCCGAGCAATGGAGCGACTGACCGAACGGCTCATAGAACACAGTTTCCTGGTGCCTCCTCTCCTTCAGGGTTTGAAGAGAATTATGCACTGTAAAGGTTCACACAATTGTAGCTTAAATGGTTGAAACCCATTGGAAAGTGGGGAGCAGTCTCTCCACGTGCACACACTCTCAGAGGCGGAGAAGCATGATCAGCATGCGAAGCTTTTCACTTCGCGGGCAGCTGGTTCTTAGGTCCCCGAGGGGAAGCTGGGGACTCTTTCAGCATCATTTTCTACTTTCAGTTGGTAGCTGCTTCTAGTCTCATCTTTCACTTTGATAGCAGTCATGGTCATCCACCCCACACCTGTGAGGGGGCAGTGATGGGGCACAGGGAGTCCACATGTGGTCGCCGAGAAAACAACCTCAACTACGCTCACTAGTACAAGACATCTGCACACTTCAGGAGAGTGGGAAATATTTTCTCACCACTGTTTTCTGAGAATCTCTAAGTCCTCGGGCCTGCTACCCAAATCTGAAACCCCATCTCCTCCACCTGACCCTGTTACCAAGAGAGCTGCAATGAGGTCTGTCTGCACGGCAGCTGGCATGCACAAATCCCGGACATGGAACATGTCCGTATTAGAGTTGTCAGGGCCTCAGCAGGCCTGTTTCAATACACTGGCCATAAATCTGATGTATCGTTCAGGCTTTGGGTAAGAAACCCAGTACCCTATGCCCTAATGGAGCAATCAGAACAATCACCTGCTACAGATAGTGCGACGTCAAGGGAGGGAACAGGGAAACCACTACCTGTGAGCTCTGAAGTGACATCAGCAACATTTTTCATCTCTGAGCAGCCACCCTCCCCGCTGGCCATTCACCGAAGCAAACCAGCCTTGGGACAGCCCGTGTGTCGCAGGAACTCAGGGCACTTGGCCCTTCTCTGTAGTGTACTGAGTGCACACACACATCTGTCTACCCTGCTGGATCACACTCAGTACGAGGGCGGATCTTGCTCGCCGCCGTATTCCCAGTGCCCAGCACAGATTCCCACAGGTGGCGGACTCCGGTCAATGTTTCCTCTGCAAACAGACAAAAGCCTCTCCCACTTCCACACCCACCTCTCTGATAACCTATCGTCCTGTTGCAACACTTGCCCCGCTCCAAGGTTGCCCAAGTTCATCTAAATTTAAAAATGTAAAAGCATGCCCAAAGTGTGGAAGCAGAAAGCACACTGCCTCTGCCCCATAGACAACACCCCCCACCCCCGCCGACTTCTTTCCCCTACCTCTCCACCCCCAGGCCCCGTGGCTGTTCAGGGTAAGAGTGTCCCAACTGCCTTTATTGAACATTCACTTTCTATGAAGGGTTGTACATACATTGCCTCATTCACTCCACACAGTGACCTTGCTTGGAAACTCATATGCTAAGGGGTTAAATATCTTAAGATCACAAAGCAACAGGGTATTGTGGAATAATAAAAATTATATTTGGGCCCTGGCTGGTGTAGCTCAGTGGATTGAGTGCGGGCTGGGAACCAAAGGGTCCCGGTTCGATTCCCAGTCAGGGCACATGCCTGGGTTGCAGGCCAGGTCCCCAGTAGGGGCCATGTGAGGAGCAACCATACATTGCTGTTTCTCTCCCTCTCTATCTCCCTCCCTTCCCCTCTCTCTAATAATAAATAAATAAAATCTTAAAAATAAATTATATTTGGTCTTTGTCTCCATTCCTTGGACAGAGCTCCTAAAAACCTTGGAAATTCCTGAGTAAGAGAAGTGTCTTGTTCTTCATAAGGAGCCCCTTTTGATCATACCAGATTTATGCTAATGGTGACACAGGCGGGGCCCCTAGATAGCCGCGGGGTGGAGCTGGTCCCCAGAAACACCAGGTGGTTAGAGGGTTGGAACTGCAGCTAGGAAGTTGGGAGTGCCTGAGTGTGGAAGGATGAGAGGGGAAATGAGCAAATGCACTCACCCCACTCGCTGACCTCTGAGAAGGGGAGTAGGAGTGTCAATTGGGCTCTACGGAAACTCTTAAACAAGGAGGTTTGATAAGCTTCCGGGCTGGTGAGCACGTGGAGGTAGGAGGGCACGGGAGCCCCACACCCCTTCCAACAAACCTTGCCCTGTTCATCTCTTCCATCTGGGTGTTCCTGAGATGTGTCCTTCACCATAAACCCGTAATAGCAAGTAAACTGTGTTCTTCCCTGAGTTCCCTGAGCCGCTTTAGCAAATTATCAAATCTGAGGAGACGACTCCCCAGCTTTACAGCCAGTGGGTCAGAAGTACAGGTGACAACCTGGACTTGCCACTGGTGTCTGAGTGGGGACATCTTCTGGGACTGAGTCCTTAACCTGTGGAGCCTGCGTTGATAGTGTCGAAATTGAATTGAATCATTAGACACCAGCTGGTGTCAGAGAGTGGATTGATGTGGGGAAAACCCTTGCACATTTGATGCCAGAAGTGGTCTGCGGGTAGAACCAGATCAGTATTGAACTTGGTTGGAGCCCAGATATGGCTGATTCAAACATTATGCTTCATCAGCTGGTTGTGCAACCTGCCTGGAAGTGGCTTTATTACTGTCAAAGAATTTCTGGGTTCACAGCCCCTCCCTGAACACTGTTATTTCATGGTCATATTTGAAGTCCAGGAGGACTTCTGTCTTCTTGGCTTCCAGGCTCCAGCAGACTTCCTTTAGAGTCCTTTTGTGGCTTAAAGGGCTTCCCAGCTGCTACATGTGCTCCAGAAAATAAACTAAAAGGCAGAACTTTTTCTCAGTTCTCAACCCTGCCTTCTCTGAGGTGTGGGGGACAATGCTGACCCTTGAGTGCGCAGGCACCAAAGGCAGCAGCCACCAGAGCTGGTGTGTCTTTTCTCTCAGCTGATTAGCAAGTGACAGAAGAGGTCTCCTCACTTCCTGAAAACGCCAATGTCCCTTCCCCTACCTGGTAAATACTCACTACAATGTCTGCAGTTAAAAAAAAAAAAAAAAAAAAAAAAAAAAAAAGGTGAGCAAATAAAGAACAGAGATATCTTATCCACACAGCTTAGTTTGGACATTTTAGCTATTGCATTGCCACCGGTGTTTGCAGAAGAATCAGTCTAAATTCTAAGCATGTTTTCTCTTGGCACTTGAAACCAGGTTCCAGATGGTGGAAGTGGTTGAATACTAATTACTTGTAGCCAAGGACATCTGAAGACCGTTTTTCAATTTTGTCACAGTTTAAATCATCTGTTCCTAATGCTTCTTACCCCAACCCACTTTTCAGAAAACAAGTTAATAAGCTGGCAAAATCTGTAGTTACAATGAAGTTAACAATATTTCTTTCCTTCATTTATATATTTATTTGATCAATACTTATTGGGTGCTTACTATCCCCAGACAGGGGACTAGATGCTGAGGAAAGAGTGATGAGCTAAAACCAGCATGGTTCCTATCCCCCGGTGTGTAAGTCTAGTTAGAGAGCAGGCAGGAAGCAAATAATTACACCAGCAAATGTAAAATCACAACTGGGAGTCCTACAGAAGAGAGGCATGTGGTCCAATGAGTGCATTTCACAGGGATTTGGGAAGCCTCCCCTGAGGACATGACACCAGATGGATGATTCAGGAACTAACTGGGCTGGGAGGGGGACACTTCTAGCCAGAAGCAACAGCAAGTGCAAAGGCCTTGCAAGGGAAGGGAGCATGGCAAGGACAAGGGAGGTACAGAAAGTCAGTATGACTGGAGGAGTGTGGCCTGCGGTGAAGCCCGGGAGGTGAGTGAGGGCCAGGCCACCCAGTTCATGGTGAGCTGTGATGGCAGAGTTTGTCACTAAGCCCCCCAAACAATAGGAAACCATTGAGGGGCTTTAATCATTGGGATGACATGATCAAAAACACTGCTCTAGTTATACAGTAGAGTAATAAGTCATACCAGCCATACTGTACTTTTCTCGTGGCATGGGAAAAAGAGCGACATTATCTCCTCTAGAGATGACAATATGGACACATAAAGAAGGAGAGCAACTTGCCCGAGTCATAGCATACTGGACGCTAAAACACGGGATTCTCAAGTTCCCATGTCTCTCACCATCCTTTTTTTTTTTTTAAGTAAGTTAAAAATTTTTGAGTAGTCACTTTAGGTGCCCCTCCTCACTTAATGCATTTGACATGCTGACTTCTGAAGTTGTCTGGGCGTAAATAACTCAGCCAGTGGCCAGAAATACAAACCACCTAATGTGTGCCCCTACAAATGGCTAAGCCTTACTACCTCCCCTCTCCACACACAGAATCTATTTCTCCTCTCATCCCTCCACACTCAGTCACTCCCAGCTCCCTAGCTACAGTGTCCTGCCCCTGGCTAAGGCTATGTCGCCTGCACTTTCAGCATGACCTCATCACGACCTCATCACCACAGATAAAACAAAGCCTTGAGTGTTGAAAAGGAAAAGAAAATGTTGTGTGTTACTTTCTAAAACAAGTCTCAATCATTCTAGACCAGAGTCTATAATTCAGCCTTAAATTTATTTAGAGAAAGTTATTTGTGCTCTCTCAGTATCTTCATCTGTAAAGTGGAAATAATAAGACTTCCACTCCTAATAATGGAGAACAGGTCATTCCAAACAAAGGTCCTCATCAGAACAATTAGTTCAGCTGAAAAAAAAATGCGAAAAAACAAAACAAATAAACAAAAAACCCCAAACATCTGCTTGGAGCTAAAACTGTAGTGAAGAAATGCCATTGAGGGAAGATGAAGGCCTGGGGAGAGCAGTCTGTGTGTGATGAGAGCTGCCTTCCCCCTGCAGGTGTTTGCTCATTTGCGAGGGGTTGGCCTAGAGGCTGAGCAGTGGTTCTGAGAGCCTCCCTGAGGAGGCAGAGGTGCACTGGAGCCCGGGGGCAGACCTATTTCTACAAATAATTTTATAAGAATAATGTCCTGCACACAATCCAAACTAACAAGGCACATGAGGACCCAAAACAACATGATCGAAAACCTGCAGAAACAATAAACAGTAGAAATAGACTCAGGAGTACAGTTAACAAATACAAACTGTTAAATACTTACTATGTCCCAGAAGATAAAAGACAAGACTAAAAATGACGGTGGAAAATGGAAATTACCTCTTTAAAAAAGCATGAATGCAAATTTTTTTTTAAGATTTTATTTATTTATTTTCAGAGAGAGGAGAAGGGAGAGAGAAAGAGCAATGTATGGTTGCCTCTCACATGGCCCTCACTGGGGACCTGGCCCACAACCCAGACATGTGCCCTGACTGGGAATCAAACCGGGACTTTCTGGTTCCCAGCCCACGCTCAATCCACTGAGCTACACCAGCTGGGCTGAATGCAAATTTTAGAACTGAAAATACAATAACCAAAATTAAGAATTCAATGAATAGGTTTAAGAAAAAATTACCAAACTAAAAATAGGAGGAAAAATAAAGCATAAAAAGATGGAAAACACAACAGAGCAGGAAACACAGAGTACACATTGGGATTGTCTAGTGTATAGTCATATGAACTTCTAGAAGGGCAGGGGAGGGAATGGGGGAAATGCAATATTTAAGGAAATAATGACTGATATGTTTTCCAAAATGATGAAGAATCTCAAATTCAAAAAACCTTAAGAACTCCAGCATGATAAACAAAAAATGAAGCCACCCCTAGAGACATCATAATAAAACCACTGAAAGTTAAAGACAAAGGGAATATCTTGAACATAACAACAAGAAAAAAAAAAACACATTACCTGGACTTCCGCCAAGATGGCGGCGTAGGTGGACGCACTGCACTGCCGCTCACAACCAGAGAGTTTAAACAACGAACTCAATAGCGAAAAATAAACAACCAGAACGGACAGAATCGAACTGAAGGGAAGTCCGACACCCAGGAAGTTGGGGAGGACATACATCCAGGCCGGTAAGCGGGGTAGAACCCAGCGGAGGAGCGGAGTGAGAGGCAGTTTTCCCGGAGGAACTCACCTGGGAGGCGCCTAACCAAAGCACAACCCCGAGCAACGGGTGAACCTCACAGGCCAGCGGCGTAACTGGAGAGGCCAGTGGGAACCAGCAGGGCCGAGACTGGCGGAAAAGGCAGTGGGGAACTGGGGAGCAGAGGGTGATAGGGAGTGGCGGTGAACGGCAGACGCCATTGCTCCCTCCCAGGCCCCACCCCCAGAGGAAACGTCACAAAAAAGCGACCCAGGTTGCCAGGCACCAACAAACACCTAAGTCTCCGACAGGTGCGCCAAGGTAAAAAAGAATGAAAATGGCCAAAACGAAAGATCAGACCAAATTACAACTAACGGATGAAGAGATAGCCAAATTAACAGATGCCCAATTTAAAACACTGGTAATCATGATGCTCACAAAACTGGAAGAAATAGTTGATCACATGAACAAAACAATAAAGATAACGGAGGAAGATTTACAGGGAACCAATAGGGAAAAAAAGGAAGCTGGGACTCAAACCAATGGGGTGGACCAGAAGGAAGAAACAAGAATTCAAAAAAATGAGGAGGGACTCAGGAACCTCAGAG
>PVJI01031988.1:0-12616 GCA_004026765.1 Micronycteris hirsuta
ATATAAAAACAGTTAGCAATTAAGAGGTTTCAAATGGCTTTCCCATTAATTTCTGAACTGAACTATCCCATAATAAAGATATAATAGGCAATGAAGGGGTGGCTGATTCTTTGTCAGCACACTTCCCATTGTGATAAAAATTTTGACACCTGCATTCATTTCTTAGTTTCTCCATCCCTCTCCACTATTGCCACCACCATTCACCCAGATTTCTGGATTCAAATTTTCTTTTGTCCTAAATACCACATCCCCAATCATGATAAACTTTAAAAAGTCCATTAAAAGATCCACTGCATGCCCAGTTGTGATTATTATTCTCCCTTTTGAATGGGACTGAGGCTGGATTCCAAAGAACAGATGAAATCTCTTTAAACAGAGTAATGTGAATTGCTGGCTTTTAATTTAAATTTCATGGCTCAATCTTTATATAATAAATATTATATATTTTATTAGGATGGTTTTAAACAATAAAACAGAAGAAAGTTTTAATTCTTGAAACTGAAAGACATAATTTCTTTAGATCAGGAATTATTGATTTTGACCTCTAAAATTATTTAAAGGTTTCATAATAATAATTGGCATGATATAGCAAGATATATGAACAGCACCACAAATTGTAGTCCTGTTTACTTCCAGTACAGTAATAGGAGACCAAAGTTATCTGATGACCTAGAAGCGAACTTTAAGCAGGTGTACCGAAACTGAAGAGTGAAGTGAGGAAGAGTTGGGTATTCCCTCCCACCCAGCCAGGTGCTCAGAACGACATTCTGCCTGTCCAGGAAACATGACCTGCCAGTGGTAACCTGCAGGAGAGGCTTGTGCTGTCACTGACTTTGCTCTTTTTACATACGGTAACATATTTTTATCCAAGGCTTCCAGAGATTTCTCACTGAGATGTCAAGTTCAGAAAACCCAGAACTGGAAAGAGATCAGACAGGAATTTTCCCAGACAAATCATTAGCATGTTGAAGGAAGATGATGTAAATGGCAACGCAAGCACATTCTGCAGCCCAGCTAAGATGTTAAGAAGTAATGGTTTCATGCACTTGGGCTAGTGATTTACGAAGTCACATCCTGATTTAATAGAGTTCTAGAAAGGATTGTTGTTATCCAACTAAAAGAATCATAAAATGGTAATGAGTGTTATGAAACTTCATGAATACTTCATCTGAAGACAGGCTGTCAGATTTATCTTGAGGTTAAAGAGCACATAGGCCATAAATCAGGTCCAAGATGGAGCTGCTTGAACTTCACAGTTGATGAGAACCGTTGCATGTTAGGCAAAGCTACCTGTGGGTGTTTATTACTTTAGTCCCATGTTAGAACCCAGTGAACTTAATACAAAGAAAAAAAATCAGTTTTAAAATATACAACATTAAAAAGGACCACCAAAGATTTCTAGGAAGCGTTAGTGTTATTTTTTGAAACAAAATTGGCTTTATTATACTTTTCTCACTGAATTTATTAAGTATTCAAAACTATAATCAATATTCAATAAAAAAGGTATCACAAAGCTATTGAACTGTTGTGATAAAATGAAATGATGAGTATAAGCCTGTTCTTTAGCTATGAACTACACATGTAACCATCATTTACATTAAATCCTTACTATTACTATATTATCAGTTTCAAGGAAATTTCTCATTTGGAATATTTATAGTTAGTTTAAAATTCACTAGTTATTTTGTTAGATAGGTTTATTTTATTTCTTCCAATAGAACAAAAAAAAAAAAAATGCCTCCCCAGGCTATACTAATGGCATAGAAGTGGAATTTATTTCAGTGATTATGGGATTTCCCTTCTAGTTCTATAGCTAGCTAAGAGCAAGCCCCTTATCACCTTTAAATTAGGTTTTTCTCTTTTCCTATGTTTTTCAAAGTATGAGAAATGTTATTTAAATATGGATATAACATTTCTGAAAAGATTTTATTTATCTGGCAATGGAAATAAAAACCTAAGAGCTCATTCATTCCTTTGATCAGTCATTCAGAATACTTTTGAATTCTTAGTATGTGACATGTATTGCTAGGTGGTGGTGAAGAAATAATGGATGAGCAAAACGTGGTCCCTACCTGTAGAATGTTTTGCTTTGAGACAAATACACGTAAGTAAATAAGAAATTGTAAAAAGTGTGATCACTAACGTAACAGCAGTTGTTATGGGAGCACAAGGGAGGGGTACGTGCCCTGGAATTTAAAGCTCAAAGATGGCACTATAGAGAAAAGAATGTCTGGGGTCAGACGTACCTGAACTGTGGTAAAGGCATAATGAAGTAGGGTGCAGACAAGGAGGGAAGAGAAGACATGATCTAACAGAGGAGCTGAGGAAAGCTGTAACGGTTGGAGTTTATTGAGAGTGGCTATTGCAGGAGAGAACGGGAAGAAAGGAAACAAAGTAAAGGAGGGCATGGACCATGCCCAAAAACCCTGCAAGGAGTCTGAACGCTTCCTCAGGGCACAGGCTTGCACTGAAGGGGCTACAGCAGTGTAGTGACGTCGCTGGACGTTCATTTCATCTTGTTTCAAGTTATATTTCTCGTTTGGTAGAGAGAATGTTTTATCTTCCACTCTTCACAGTGAAATGAAAATCAAGAATTTGATCTATGCTTCAGCCAGTGACTGATGGTTTTTAAAGTAGGTTTATAAAGAGAGTGGGGGTGGGAGGGGAATCAAATTATTTATGTAGAAAATGTTGAACATCACCAATGCTCTTGAATGGTGGAAAAGAGAGGGATCAAATAGACACATGTTTCTGAGAATAAAGTCAGATAAATAAAGAAGAATTTTCTGATAAGAATGGAAAAGTTGCCAAGTTAGATCATGAGATCTTTTTTATAAAAGTCTACAAATAAAAAGTATCTTTCATTTTAAAAAAGAAAAAGTAGCCTACATTTTAAAGAAATCATTCCCCCAGGGAGGTGTATTTCTGAATTTCTTATCCTCATCCTGCTCAATACCAAGAATACGTAGTATTAAAATAACAACTAATATTAATTAAAAAATACAATGTTAGTTCCCAGTATTGTACATACCTTAGTTTATTTAATACTTAATTTTAAATCTACACAATAAACACTATAATTATCCCTACATTAAAGATGAAGGAATTGGGCACAAAGGGTTAAGCAATGCGTCTGTGTCCCACCGTCAGGGGGCTGCAGAGCTGGGATCTGAACCCAGGCAGTCGGGCTTGTAAAAAACACACAGTAGGAACATCAATAAAATTACCATAAAAAAGAAATAACTGTTTCTGCTAACCCTTGAATATTATTTTACGATTGTCCATGAGAGAGTTCACATCTAGAGGGAGAAGAAAATCCCAATTTGACTTTCTGGGGGCAGAGATACTTCTGCAGACCCGACGCTGTGGCAGTGCATCTGCACACTGATGGCAGTCATCGCTGCTTACGGCAGGGCGATGTCGTCACTGTGCGGACATCACAGAGCACGCTTACACGAACCTCCACGGTACAGCCTGCTGTGGTACCGCCAGGCTCCACGGTCCTGCCTCCTGCTCGTAGGCTACACACCTGTACAGCATGTTACTGTACTGAATACTGTAGGCAATTGTAACACGACGCTGAGTATTTGTGTATGTAAAACCTATCTAAACATAAAAAGATACAGTAAAATACGATAGAAAAAATAAAAATTATAAACCTATACAGGGCACTGATCATAAATGGAGATTGCAAGATTGAAAATTGCTCTGAGTGACTCAGTGACTGGCGAGTGCCTGTGAAGCCGAGAACATTACTGTCCACTACTGTCTACTTTATACACACTGTACACTTAGGCTATACACAATTTATAAAACACAAGATTAAATCAAACACAAGAGAAAAATGAGGTCAATATGAGTAAGGCTGCTGCTGGCATAACACAGAACACTGTTTTACAGAAAACATTTTTTTAAATAGAAAGCGTATACAACAAAGTAATGATAAAAAGTATAGAATAGTAAATACATAAACCAGGAACACAGCAGTTTGCTATCACTGCCAAGTACCATGTCGTGTACACAATTCTACGTGTTGTACTTGTGTATGACTGGCAGTGCAGCAGGTTTGTTTTCACCAGCATCGCCACCAACACGTGAGTAATGTGTTGTGCTATGACGTTGCTATGGCTACAACATCACTAGAAGATAGGATTTTTTCAGCTCCATTATAATCTTACGAGACTACCACCGTGTGTGCAGTCTGACATTGACAGAAACGCCTTTACGGGGCACGTGCCTGTGTTGATGAATGCACTTTGTGTTCTTACTTGGTACCAGAGCACAGTAAATGCACTGAGCATGTAACATCATTGGAAAGGGAATAAATAATTTCAAAAACTTTCCTTCAAATAATGTCATACTGAACTGTCACTCTCAGTATCCGAAACTGAGTTATAATGTTATTACCTAGTAGATGTCACATCCATCATTCAAAATGGAAATAATGTTTTAATTTCTAGGGGAGAATGCCTTCCATGTTTAAGCCAGTGTCTGGGGTATACTACCAAAATCTCCCCGACACAAAGACTCATGTGTTCAATTTCCTGACCTGCTACAGCTTAAAGAATACGAAGAACATAGGATGACAAAATGTTTCCAGCAGCAACAGATTAATAGTCAGAATCAGTGTCCTATGTTTTCATTCATTTTGCATGAATACAAAGTGTAATCTTGATGCTAATACAAATGCAGCAAACTGAGTCATTAAATTGACAGTGTGATCTATCCCACTTCAGACTGCTTTAAAAGCAGAATGTATCATTCTCGGGAGTTTTCTCCTGGTTAAATAATTGTAAGAAATATCTCTTTTGCCATTAATTTTATTGATAAAACACAGCTTGTCATCTTAATTCATCCTTCCACTGCTCTGTTTTATCATCTTCTACCAAGTGATTGGGATTCTGATCACTCTGTGTTCTCTCTCAGATTGAAAGCTTCTATCTACTCATTTGTTATTCTTCACAAAAAAAGCTCAGGTGTAACATCTGTTTTCTAACTGAATGTTCACCAGAGACTCAGGTGCCAGCAAGCAATAACCTTGGGCTTCCCTCAGAAATTCTCGAGGGTCCCTGCCATGCCAGGGCTTGAAGCTACGAGAATTAATGGACAACGTGCCATTATTTGATTTTTATTTCTGAATTTGATTTGGGGGGTTAGCTCGAGCTGGGGGGATGAATGATAATGTTTTGCTGATCTTTGAAGCTACTCATCACTTGCTGAAAAGGTTTAGGAAGCTGGAAGTTTTAGCTCCGTACCTTTTCCTCCACTGATGTTCAACTAAGATCAACCTTACTTTAATCTTAGGACACAGAGAACGTTTGTTTTGTCTCAATCAGGTACTTTTATGAAATTTCCTAATTCAAATACCAAATGTCAATTTATAATCTCTAGTCTGAAAGTGGCATCAGTTTTGCATATTTTTTCATTTCTTGATGGAAATTGCTAAAAATTCATTTATCCACCTCATTCACATTACTGAGAACAGGCTATAAATAAATTTATATCAGAAGCATATTTTGGTCATGACAAAAGCCAAGAGAAATATACATCCTAGGAAATATGTAGATATTGATCATTTTCATAATTAGTCATTACATGCTAAAAAGCCAAACTATATATTTTAAACTAATGTGTATGTGTGTGAGTTAATAAACACATAACATAAATACTTAGATATATATTCCTATACATATACACCATGTTAATAGAATTTTTTTCAGTTTTCTTTCTTTCAGCTGTATTAAGGGACAACTGATGAATAAAAGTGTAAGATATCTACGGTGTCCATTGTCATGATTTGATAGACTTACACCGCATTGTGAAAGGACAGCTCTCCTCTAGTTAATGAACTCATCTATCACCTCACATATTTATCTTTTTATTTTATTTACTTATTTTTGGTGAGAACATTTAAGTCCTACTCTCCTAGCAAATTACAATCATACAAAATAAAATGTTAAAGTCAATGTTAGAAGCAATGAGTCCCCTACTGTTTCATCATCCATCACTACAATAATCTACCCCAAACTTAACTGGCACATTTTTCAGACCATAAGATGCACCTAGGTTTTAGAGGAGAAAAACAGGAAAAAAATTTTGAAGCAAAAATACGTGGTAAAATATTTAATAATATAAATAACATAATATTCTACCAATGTAAATGTAAACAGAACATTCGGACTATAAGATGCACCCTCATTTTCCTCCCAAATTTGGAGGAAAAAGTATGTCTTATAGTCTGAAAAATATGGTATTTAAAGAAATAATTTATTATTTTTCACAAGTCTCTCAGTTGGCCGGGTTCTGGGAAGTTCCTCTGCCTCATAGGCATTGGCTGGGGTCACTCACTCAATTTTATTCAGCTGAAGACTGAGCTTGACTATAAGAGGCCAGAAGCTTTCCTCATACATCTGGCACTTGGGTGCTCTTCCGTGGGGCCACGCCACAAGGCTAGCTGGACTTCCTCACAGCATCGCAGTTGCGAGAATCAGACTTTGCACAGCAGCTGGATTCGAGAGGGATGAAGTAGAAGCTGCGAGTCCCTGATAGGTCTAGGCTAGGAATTGGCATAGCATCATTTGAGCTGCATTCAAAGCAAGTCACAAGGCCAGCTAAATTTCAACAGGAAGGGATGGACACTACCTCTTTGACTGATAAAGCAACATAAATGTAGAGGAAAGAAAGAAATTGGTGACCATCTATGGAGACTAACACAGCTACCTAAAATCGAATTTAAAAGGCTACTGTTTTTAAATTAGAAAAGAAATATTCAATCTTCTTTGTTATACTAGACAATAATTGTTTTTTTCCAAAATATTAGTCTGTCTAAATCCCATGTAACTCCATATGTTTAAAAACCCATGGATTAATTTGCTCGTGATGCTACCCTAAACATTTAACAATTTTAACACTGAAATAAACCTCGCATTTCAAATTTACCGTTACTTTCACTGTTCCTCCAATCTTCACTAGACTTTTATTCATCAGTTTCTATTTTCCCCTGGCATAATAACTGAAACCACGAAGCAAATGAAAACCAAAGGCAAACTTATAATATGTTTACACAAATGAGCCATTCGATCCAGCCAGACCCAGTCATCAGTGGGCACCGGGAGCCTGAGAGAGGCTGACAAGCAGTTTCTCCCCATCATCTCATCAAACACAGTGGCTCCAGTTTCCAGTTACCACACCAATGATCCCCCACTGATGAAAGAAACTGAGATGTGACTTTACATTTAATAGGCATTTAATGTATGTTACTCATAAGATATTCTTTACAGATATATCAAAGAGAGTTATCCTGACTCTTTCGTGTGAAAAAATTGATCAAGACCTCAATATATGCTAGCTATTGGGAAAATAAAGATAAGTTATCTCTTCAGCAAAGTTTCAGAAAGCCAAGAAAATACAGAATATTTCCTGAGGTTTCTAGTTGTGTTTTTAATCTTTAATTTAAAATATGAAATGAAATTACCTCTCATCAAAGTCTCCATCACAGCATTTTCAGTGTCTTTAAGTGAGACTGAACAAAATAAAACTGCTGCATTGACATCCAAGCTCTGTCTAGAAGGTATCCAGCGATGCGACGTGAAAATATAGACATTTATTAAAGAATATACAAGAAACATTGTACACAGGACAATGCCACCTCAGTCCCCTTCAAAGCAGGCACCTTGGGACCTCACACAGTTCTCCCAGTCACCATCAGCTGCCCCATCATATTTTCTTAAATCTCATCAACAGTCTGAAATCTCTTCCCTTTCAAAGGGGATTTTAGTTTTGGAAAAAGCCAGAAGTCACAGGCACCAAATCTGGGCTATAGAGTCTTAGTCACCTGGGTGATTGGATGTTTCGCCAAAACACTCTGTCCGACATGTGATGTATGAGTGGGTACATTGTCCTGATGAAGCTGCCAATCACCAGTTGCCCATAGCTCCAGGTGTTTGGATCATCCAAATAGTTTCCATGGAGGAATGTTTGAGCCTAATGCAAAATTTGATGCAGATTTGTTGCTTTACTCAGTCATTTTGAATGCAACAGCCACACAGTACACATGCTCACTCAATGGCGTCTACCATCCCCACTGACTAGTACAGCGAAGTTGTCATTGTTCATGCATGTGCATTCCAGTCCACTCTCCTTGCCTGCCAGGCTACATCGATGTCACACAAACTGTTCTCATTCTATTAACAATGGCTGGACTTTTTCCAGATAGACCTCACATAGTTAACAATAAAAGGTTTCTAAAATAAAGACAGAATGATGTTAGTGACTGATTTCTCAACTGCAGATCAGCAATTTAAGAGACATAAACCTCATGCAGAGAAGTGCTCTGTAGATTACTGCAGATTTGGCAAGTCAGCTCCTACAATGAATGCGTGATACAAGGAGAGTTTGCTTTGTTGATTAATTTAGTACATATTTATTGAGCACTTACTATGTACCAGTTTAGTGCTAGGTATGCAATTGAAATAAAAAAGATGCAATGTCTGCTTTCACAGAACCTCTTACCTAGTAATAAATACAGGCAGCTACAATCAAGTGTGTTATATTTTAAGAATGGGTAACATGAAGTCCTGTGTGAGCACACAATAAGGTCTTCTAGTTCTGACCGTGTAGCTCAGTGGGGTGGGCATTGTCTCACAAACTGAAAGGTGACCAGGTTGAATACTGGTCAGGGCACATGCAGGGTTGCGGGCCAGGTCCCCAGCCAGGGGCATGCAAGAGGCAACTGATCAATGTTTCTCTTGCACATTGGTGTTTCTCTCCCTCCCTTCCCCTCTCTTTAAAAATAAATAAATTAAATCTTTGGGGGGAAAAATAGGGTCCTTTAAAACAGTCTCAACAGAAAAGAATGAGCAGAAATGGATTAAATGAAAGATGGGGGTTGGCAGGGAAGAGTATTCCAGGAAGAGGGAATAGAATGTGTACAGGCCCAGAGTTAAGAGAGGATGTTTTCTAGGAAGTAAACATCTTTTAGTCGGGCAAGAGCATAAGAAGAAATTGTGGAATGAGACTGCAGCTTCAGCAGGAATGCTACTGATTCCTGGGGATTGGATTTTAGTTACTGAAGTGCACTAACATCCTCATTCTAAAGACTTCCATTCATGGACTGTATCAGGAACACTTTTAGCTTTGAACAGAACATGCGTATGTATTTGAACATAACATATACACAATGAGGAAGAAAATACATCAATATGTTAATCATGCTGGATGGTGAAATTACAGATAATATTTTTCTAAATTTGCTACTTTATACATTTCTTGTATTTTCAAAACTTTATATAACAAATATATTTAACAGAAAACATCCTTGTAATATAACTATAAATGGTGCTTCTGAACTTTTTAAATAAATGCTCTATTTCTAATGGACACTTTCTATACCGGTGGTCTTTCAGGTTTTTTTTAATAGTAATGTTTTGTTTTTGGAAGTTTAATGAGCTGAAATGAATAACAAACTTTAGAACTGGATTCTTTATAAGAACAAAGGCAATATTAGGAAACACAATAAATATACATTTTAACAATGTTCCCTACTCACAGAGCAAAATCCTTAAATTTGGTTATATACATATATATGTGTATATATACATATATATGCATACACACACACGTGATTTGAATCCAACCTAGCCTAAATTACTTTGAACATGCTATGAATATCCTGAATATTGCTCAAGTTTATCTCTCACACAAATTATTCTAAACTTCAGCAAATCAAATGGAAGTTAACATTTTTCTCGTTCTAATAGGCTCTTCGCAGTTTTCTGTTAATTAGTTCATCCCACATAATGCTTTCTCCACCATTTCTTTGCTTATCAAACCCAAATCCACAAGACCATTGCTGCTTCCTCCAAGTAGGCAGGAAGACAAACTCCTGTCTCACCTTATGGGTGAGCCCACATAAATGCACACAGAATAAACGCATCTGATGACAACTGCAATAAAGATGGCAAGATGCAATAAAGATGCGCATCCTTCAGAAGTAATAAAAATCAAAAGTGTTTTGTCCTCCCATCTCCATTTCTCAGAGCTGAGTTTACGCTGTTTTCCATGATTCTAGGAATGACTGTCCACATGGAAATGAATAGCCCAGCCTTGGCTCACACGCAGACCTTCAGAGGCCCCTGGCATGTGTAGATCATCAAAATCCATAACTTAATTTGTTTATTTTAAGGGACCTCTCACTTGGTTATCAAACATGAAGTATTTCAGAGCTAAGAATTTTTTTTTAAGTCTAACATGCCTGAATTATTAATGATCAGTTTACAGTTTACATCTCTTCTTGGCAAAACAATTCACTTTTCAAAGATTACTATAACAAGTCTTGGGCAGAGCTAGAGCAAACATGTGTGTTGATATTTAATCTGGCTATTTCCACATATGCTCGCTGTGACTTTAGGAGCAGAGCAACAGGGAGAATAAGGCCGCATTCAGTCACATTGTGCTGATAACAGCAATTTGGGTTGGTAGGCCAGCTGTTTCAAAAGGAATACTAATATTAATATTTATAACTTGTACTTCTCCTGCCTTAAATCTACCATAGATTTGTCATATTTATCTTTGGGTTATTCTTGTGAGGAACACAGGTACCAATTTAAAAATAAAAAAGTATAAAATATTTCTCTAATCCTGTTCATGGTGTCTAGTTCCAAGTACGAAAAATATCACAGGTATTGGAAATTCCTCAAACTGATACTCCCTGATTGGATGAAAAAAAAGCATTCCAGCTATGTATTATCTGCCCACCAAATCAAAAGTGTGATTGAAGACAGGAAGAACACTGACCGAATCTAAAGGAGAGTGACTGGATTTGCAACAATACTCTGCTTTTCATTTTCTCCCACAATAGGACACCTTGTTCCAGTCCTTTAAAGTCCAGGGGGCAGGGGGTGAGGTGGAGCAGAATCCTGAGTCAAGGACTGCATGGTAACCAAAGAGGCCGAAGGGATCTGGGGGTCCTCTGCACCCTACCTTGGAGGGGACTGTCACCCAAACAATGCTGGGAACAGGACAAGTGACAAGTGGTAGGGCATGCCAACTTTGAGTCATGGACTCTAATGAATCCAAACCCTTGTCTTAAACGAATGTGTCTTAACACGTAAAATTCCATTTTTGTACCTCATTCTTAGAAATTTTATGTTCAAAAATCTAGCTTGCGGGAGGGAAAGATGGCGGCGGAGAAGGAAGAAGCGTGATCGCTTTTCTCCCAGGATATCTGGCCGATTTTCTGAGGAGCAGAGCGATCACCCAGCTGTATTCCGGTGTGGGGGAAGATTGGAAACCAGGACTGCGCATAAAACTGAAAGATCAGCCGGTAGGGAGACTGCTTTGGAGGGAAAGGGTCCCTCGGGCCTCAAGGGGAGCCAGGAGGTCTGCGGATCCAGTTGCAGCAGCTTCCCGGTTTGCTCCAGGTTCTGTGGGAGGGAGCTGGATTGGGGTGTGTGAGTTGCCAAAGCAGACGCGCGTGTCTGTTGGAAGAGCCTTGGTCCCCAGCAGTCCGGAGGTCAGTGCGTACCTGGGGACTGATCTGCAGAGGCTGGTGATCCCAGCGGGAGGAACTGGAGTCTGAATTGAAAGGCAAACCCAAGCCCAGAGCTCCTGGATTGGGCGCGCACCCGGTGGAGCCAATCGGGGGCAGTTGGCGTAGATGCCCGACTGGGCGCCCAGGCCTGCGGCTTGCAAGCTCCGATTCCAGAGAAAAAAGCGATGGCGAATGCAGGGGCGCGGAGCTCACACCTGGAGGGCCTGAGACACAACCCAGACCTGCGGTGCTGAGTCCCTCCGTGCGGGAGAAACAGAGGAGCTACATTGAGCCCCACTGACGGGAGACACAGACCTCATAAACTCTGACGCAGGGTGGAGGTCAGGCGGCCCAGAGGAGGTGCTGCAAACTCCCGGCAACTCTGCTGGTGGCGGAACGGCAGCTAAGGGTGCAGCCCAGGAAGACAGCAGATCTCCCAGCCTGACGCTGTTGAAGCCAGCCAACAAAAGTCTTTTTCTTTTTCTTTTTTATTTTTTTTATTTCTCTCGTTTTCTCTTTCTTTGGTTGTTTTTCCCCACCCTCCTTCCTATCTGTCCCTCTACATTTTTTTAACTCCTTCTACCTTCCCTTCATTTGGTATTCCTAGTTTTCTCTTCCTTTTATTTCCTATCTTTTATTATTTTTTTAGGTTATTTTCAAATTATTTTCTTCTTTATCTTTCTTTTTCCTTTTATTTTGCTTTCTTTTCCTTCTTTATCTCCCTTCCCCTCGCTTCTTTATCAACAGGTGAGACATTAAAACCTGGAATTGTGAAGAGAATAGAGTGGGACCCAGACAAGAGTCAGCCCAAAAAACAGAGAGTGACACAAAATTAACTTCGCTGCTTCAGAGAACTTCACAGATCAGTTTAAGAACCAGAGGTTAGCAAGAATCCCACAAACAATGGGAAGACAAAGAAACAATCCCCAAATGAAAGGAAAGGAGGAAGCCCCAGAAAGAATGATAAATGAAACAGAGGCAAGCCAATTATCAGACATTGAGTTCAAAGCATATGTTATCAGGCAGCTCAAGAAACTCGAGAAGCTTGATGAACTCACAGAAAACTACCAGAAACTACAGGGAAAC
>PVJI01031989.1:0-12625 GCA_004026765.1 Micronycteris hirsuta
AAAAAAAAAAAAAAAAAAAAACAGTGTTACCTACCTTGAATTACTTGAAATGCTGATTACTTGAAATATTTTGTTTTTTGATATTCTCCTTTTTCCTAAATAAGTCCCTTTAACATTTCATGTGATAAGGGCTTAGTGAAGATGAACTCCTTTAGTTTTACTTTGTCTGGGAAGCACTTTATCTGCCCTTCCATTCTAAGTAATAGCTTTGCTGGATAGAGTAATCTTGGATGTAGGTCTTTGCCTTTCATGACTTTGAATACTTCTTTCCAACCCCTTCTTGCCTGTAAGGTTTCTTTTGAGAAATCACCTGATTGCCTTATGGGAACTCCTTTGTAGGTAACTGTCTCCTTTTCTCTTTCTGCTTTTAAGATTCTCTGTTTATCTTTAATCTTGGGTAATTTAATTATGATGTGTCTTTAGTGTGTTCCTGTTTGGGTCCCACTTGTCTGGGACTCTCTGAGTGTCCTGGATTTGTATTCCATTCCCTTCACCAAATTAGGGATGTTTTCTTTCATTATTTTTTTCAAATAAGTTTTCAATTTCTTGCTCCTCCTCTTTTCCTTCTGGCATCCTTATCATTTGGGTGTTGGCACATTTGGAGACATCCCAGGGTCTCCTTATTCTCACCTTATTTTTTTGAATTGTTTCTTCATTCTGTACTCATTGACTGTTTATTTCTTTTTTATGTTACAAATTGTTGATTTGAACCAAGACTTCCTTCCCTTCACTGTTGGTTCCCTGTGGATTTTTCTTTATTTCACTTAGTGTAGCCCTCATTTCTTCTCTTATGTGTTTGCTGTACTAAAAAAATTCTCTGAGTATCCTTATTACCAGTGTTTTGAACTCTACATCTGATAGATTGGCTATCTTTGTTTCACTGAGTTTTTTTCTGGAGTTTTGATCTTTTCTTTCATTTGGGCTATATTTTTGGTGTCTTCAATTTGGCAGCCTCCTTGTGTTCATTTCTGTGTTTTAGGTAGAGATGCATAGATTCACTGTCTTCGCACACCTGTTACATTGTAAGTTTGTTTGTTTGTTTGTTTGTTTGTTTGTTTGTTTTTAATAAAACCTGTTAAAGGTGATTCATTTTCTTTCTTGGAATGGCGCTATAGGACACTTAATTGTAATATGTAGTTTGTGTCTGAATAATGTTGGCTTGGTATTCTAAAAATAGTAGATATTTTCATAACAATAAGACTAAGAGGAGAGATTTTTAATGTGTAAAATGAATCTTAATCATAACCTTTTGAACAATGCTATATTTTTTATTAACTAGTTATTGGCTAACCAACCAGAACAACAATTGATAGTGCATTTAGAAAAATGTCTGACCCAGTTCCCACAATTTCCAGTTTATATTTTCTTCTCAGGTGGAGCCACTCAGTGATCATAACATGTGTGGTGTTCCAGATCAATCTAGAGCTACAGCAAAGCAGAAATAAAGGGTAAAATTTTAAAGTAGGACATGACTGTGGTTTTCTTTTCCTGTGTTTGTGTTTCCCTTCAACCAGATTTTGTTAAGCAAGCCATAGTTGCTTAAAATAGCCTAAAATTTCTCTAAGATCTTCTAATCAAAGTTTACCTACTTAAATTAATTTTAAACTTCATATATGAACCGATACTGTAATTGCATTAAGCATAACAGATTTCTCTAGAGTCTGTATCTATTAATACTGAGATAAAAGTTGACTCTGAAATGTCATAGGATCCAGCAGAACCTTCACCCACCCAGATCCATACATAAAAGTTCTTTAAAAGTATTTGTGTTGGCAGAAACATAAATTAGATCATTTCTCCAGATACAAGTAAATAGTATTTTAAAACACACATAACATTTTGAAAGATATCTGTCATTATATAGATAAGAAGCATTATTACATATAAATGTAAAACCAAACAGACATCTTTGTTAAATGTGTAGGTTATCTTTTGAAAATATTTAGACTGCTTTTTCTAACAAAAGTTGTATCAGCAAAACACTGTTATAAAATACCAAGTGAATGGAAATTGATTTGTTATCGGAAAATAAACTAAAAAATATGTGTTTAAATGAACTTCCTATCTTATAATAAAAGTAAGCTAAAATAAAATTAATTCATTTACAGTTGGTATCCTAGGTGTGGTTTTCCATAAACTCTATTTCTCTTTAATAATTTTATCATGTGCTTACATAAATAAAAAGGAAATATAATGAAAAATTTAAATAGACTTGATCAAGCTCTAATAGCACTACCATCTGAAATGAAATAAATTGATTCATATGAGGAAACACATTTGAAAATGAACATGTAGATGATAGCGGCTTTAACTCGTCACCAACATTTCATTTATTCAACAAATATTTATTTAGTGCCTACTATTTGTCAGAAACCAGGGATTGGATAATAAAAATGTCAGACAAAGCAGAGAACATAAAGGCTAGTGAGAAAACTGTTAAAACCATATGCTTATTTTATTAGCCAAAAAATTATATCTCAAGCACTTTTAAAGTGTGTAAAATTTTATAACATTTTTCATAACTTTAATTATAAAGTATATCTGGAATATTGCATATAAATTGGAAAAAGTTTGTTGCCATGAACTTTGATTTCCAACAGTGCTATTTCCTTTCCCAGACTTTAACATCCTCATCAACAGTTCAGAGTAAGGACATATAAATGCCAAGACCAGGAGTGATGATCAAATAGTATGAACTCAGAAAGAGTGCAGAGAAGATGATGAAAAGGAAAACTAACTGGCTGAATGGCTACAAATGGCAGTTAAGTCAACTTTTTAGGGAAAAAAGTGCTCAGAATACTACTTCTGAAAGTTTTGTTCATGGACACTTCTGGAGGGAGGAAGCTTGGCAAATAGGGTGTGGTCAAGCCTGGGCTCACAAAAAAACAAAGTCTCGTTAGGCACTTCACAACATGGACAACCCATCAGAGTCATCAGAGAATGGACTGTAGGCTTTCGCCCGTCCTACCGCATACTCATTATGGGTCTAGATTTAAAATGTTCTCAACCTCAGAGGAGCTTACAGAAAACAACAGTGAGTTGTAAAAGTAAATGAACTGTGAAAAAATTGAATATCCTAAGAAGATACCCTAATAAAACATTTCTGAATGTCACCACAGAGATATAGTAAACAGGAAAAAGTGTTGCACTCCTCAGAATAAAGTGAAAGATGGACGGAATGCAAACTAATGAGCTTTTTCTAACCTATCAGAGACCTGAGGTTGCAGGCACAGAACATTCTATCCCCCTCTATCTTCCAAATAAAAGATATAATCTATAGAAAGAAGAACAAAAATTGACACCTCAGAGTACTGGTGAAAATGCATCACAGGTGGGTTAACAAAAGAAAGGGAAAAGTAACAAAACCAGGTACTAACTCTTTAGTTTAAAGTAGTATCATTTATTTATTTATTTTCTTGTTATCCTTGGCCATAGAAATATATCAGAAAAAATATTGCCAAGAAAAATGTCTGATATTTTATTGCCTGTGTTTTCTTCTATGATATGTTGCAGCTTTGAGTCATATTTGCCTATAATCCATTTTGAGTTTTTTCTTGTATATGGTGTAAGAAAGTGGTCTAGTTTCTTTTTTTTTTTTTTGCATGCATCTGTCCAATTTTCCCAACACCATTTATTAAATAGACAATCTTTATTTCATTATATGTTCTTGCCTCCTTTACCAAGTATTAATTGGCCATAAAGATATGTTTTTTTCTGGGATCTTATTCTGTTCTATTGATCTATATCTCTGTTTTTATGCCACTACCGTGCTGTTTGATTACTAGGACCTTATAGTAAATTTTGATATGAGATAACATGATTCTTCTAACTTTGCTCTTCTTTCTCAAGATTGCTGTGGCTATCCAGGGTCTTTTGTGGTTCCATATAAATTTTTGGAATATGCCATTGATATTATGATAGGAATTGCATTAAATCTATATAGATTCCTTTAGGTATTATGGACATTTTAATGATGTAATTCTTCCTATCCGTGAACACAGTATATGCTTCCGTGTATTTGTATCTTCTTTAATTTCTGTCACCAGTATCTTATACTTTTTCAAGTACAGGTATTTTACACCCTTGGTTCAATTTATTACTTCATATTTTATTATGTTTTGATGCAATTGCAAATAAGATTGTTTTCTTAGTTTCCCTTTTTGATAGTTCATTAATGGTGTATGAATATGCAACTGATTTCTCAATATTTATTTTGTATCCTACTACTTTACTGAAATCATTGATCAGTTCTAGTAGCTTTTTGGTGAAAGTTTTAGGGTTCTCTATATAAAGTATTATGGCATCTGCAAATAATAACAGTTTTCCTTCTTCCTTTCCAATCTGGAAGCATTTTATTTCTTCTTCTTTTCTGATGGCTGTGGCTAGGACTTTCAGTATTAGGTGGAATAAGAGTGGTGAAAACAAACATCCCTGTCTTGTTCCTGATCTTAAGGGAAATTTTTAGTTTTTGCTCCTTGAGTGTGATGTTGGCTGTGGATGTATACTAGGTGGTTTTTATTATGTTGAGGTATGTTCCCTCTATTTGCACTTTTCTTGGATATTTTTTATCATAAATGGGTACTGGATTTTATAAAATATTTTTTCTGCATCTTGATATGATTAATATCTTTTATTTTTAACATGGTGTATTATATTTGTTGTTTGGTGGTATTGTACCAACCTTGCATTTCTGGAATAAATACCATTTGATCATGGTGTATAATGCTGTTATTGTATTGCTGGATCTGATTAGCTAATGCTTTATTGAGGATTTTAGCTTCTATGTACATTAGGAATATTGGCTTATAATTTTCTCTCTTTGTAGTGTCTTCTTCTGGTTTTGGAATTAAGATAAAGCTGGCCTTGTAAATTGAGCTTGGCATTTTTCTGTTCCCTTGAATTTGTTGGAATAGATTGAGAAGGATAAGTGTAAGTTCTTTGGATGTCTGGTAAAATTTATCTCTGAAACCATGAGATCCAAGACTTTTGTTTTTTGGTAGTTTATTGACTAGTGCTTCCATTTCACTAGCCATAATTTGTCTATTACAGATTTTCTGATCCTTCCTGATTCAGTTTGGAAAATTTTATATTTCTAGAGATTTATTCATTTTCTCCAGACTGTCCAATTTGTAGGCTTATAGTTGTTCACAATATTTATTTATGATCCCTTGTATTTCTATGGACTCAGTTGGTGCTAAAAAGTTTTTAAAGAGCAAAGGAAACCATGGACAAAATGAGAAGACGGCCCACTGAACAGGAGAACATACTTACCAATGATACATCTGAAAAGGTGTTAATGTCCAAAATTTGTAAAGAACATATAAAACTCACACCAAAAAAACAAACAATCTGATTAAAAATGGGCAAAGAACCTGAATAAATACTTCTCCAAATAGGATGTAAAGATAGCCAATAGACATATGAAAAGATGCTCAAAATCACTAATCATCAGAAAAATACAAATGAAAACCACGGTGAGATCTCACCTTACACCTGTCTGAATGACTATCATCAATAAATCAACAAACAACCAGTGCTGGAGAGGATGTGGAGAAATAAGGAACCCTCATGCACTGTTGGTGGGAATGTAGACTAGTGCAGACACTGTGGAAAGCAGTATGGAGGTACCTCAAAAAAACAAATGAAAAGGCCGTATTGAGCCATTGATTCCACTTATGGGAATACTTGAAAAAACATGAAACAGATTGTAAAGAATATATGCAACCTTATGTATTTGAAATTAGCCTGTGTCTATCATTAGATGAATGGATAACAAAAACTATGGCATATTTTCACAATGGAATACTACTTGGCCATAAAAAAGAAATATTACCTTTCACACCAGTGTGGATGGACCTAGACAGTATTATGCTAAGTGAAAATGTCAGAGAAAGAACAATACTATATGATTTCACTTGGATGTGGAATCTAATAAACAAAATGAGCTAATAAATAAAATAGAAACAGACTCATAGATACAGAGAACAAATGGACAGCTGTCAGAGGGGAGGGAATTAGAGGGCTGGGTGAAAACGGTGAAGGGATTAAACAAAAAAATATTTACAGACACAAACAGCAGTATGGTGATTTCTAGAGGAAAAGGGAGGTGGGGGAGATCGAAGAGGGTAAAGGGAAAGAGACAGAAGGAAACTTGATTTTGGGCAGTGAACACAATAAATAAATTATACAGATGTATTATAGAATCATACACCTGAAACCTATATAATTTTATTAACAAATACCACTCCAATAAAAGCACTAATTTTTTGTTTTAGAAGATACTGCCATGGATGGGTGGTTCAGTCAGTTGGAGCATCATCCACACACCAAATGGTTGTAGGTTTGATTCCTAGTCAGGGCACATAACTAGGTTGTGGGTTCAATCCCCGTTAGGGCTTGTATGGGAGGCAACTGATCAATGTTCTCTATTTCTGCCTGTCTGTCTATTCCACTCTCTCTCAAATCAATAAACATATCCTCAGTTGAAGACTGAAAAAAAAAAGTCTCTCAAAAAGGGACAGAAATATATGCTAAGTTTAGAGCTACAGTTTTTAAGGGGTGAGAAAACCAGCTTAGGTTATACCTCCCCAAAACTTGAGGACATAGGACCTGCCTGAGACTGCGGCTTCATCAGAAAATTAGAAAATGGCCCGTTTCTCTGCCCCACCTACCACATAAACACACATTGATTGAAAATGTCATTTTAATAGAAATGAGAGAGCTATAAAAGACAGAACTTCTCTAGGGTAAAGTAGAAAGAAAAGACTGAAAGCCAAGGGTGGGCAGACAATAAGAAAATAACCTCTGGTCCTGCGGGCATGCTACCCTAACAAAATGTATCGAAGTTGCATTGTATTAGAGAACTCACACCTAAAATGATAATGAAAATAATTGTAAAGGTAAATATTAGCTTGAGTGTGTCACAGTTTGATGTAGGCATCAAAAAGTCTATGCAGTTCTAGGCTGCTTCAGTAGCAAAAGGGTCCTTATGACACTAAATGGTTATATTTTAAATTTACTCACTCCTGTTATACCATATTTTGGTTATTGTTGCCCACCTGAAGGGCAATCTTCCAGAAGGAGCAACAAGCAAATATTCAAAATGATATAACCTAATTGGATAGTACTCATTACCATTTAAAATATTAGTTTGAAAGATTAAGGGTTGTTTGACCTTGAGAATGAAAAGTACATGAAATATATACTAGGTGTCCAAAAACCAATGAAAGGATTTTTAAATGGAAAAATTAAACATTTTGTACATGGCATTAAAAGAAAGACACAATTAGAACCAAAGTAAATAAATCATTGAGATCTATGCTTTCAATAATGGAAGAAATAGCTTCTAATTCTTGAAAGTAGCATAAAAGTAAATATATAAATTTAGAGGTGTAACATTAAAGGTACTCACGTATATGGTAGATGGTTAAAATTGGGAAATATTTTCAAGGTAACTGATCATTATTAGATCAAACTATATTTAATACTCCCTGAGTGTATTATTGTATCAGAGGCATCTTCCAAGTTTTTTAATTCAGATTTTTATAGAATCATTGATAAAACTAATTATCATATGTGATTAAAAATTCTATGTAATATTAGATACTAGAATTCTCCTAAACTAAGTTATTTAGCAGGAGATAGTACTAATTTTATTTCAATGGAAAAACAAATCTGAGGAGAGAGTCAAGTTAAACAATTCAGAAAATTATTTTTTCAAAATGGCAAGATATTTATATATGTATATTTATTAAATGAACTAAAAATACTGAGGTTGCTTTGTATTATGCATTGCTTACCCTTTAAAAATGCACTCTTCTTCTAGAAGAAAACAACCTCAATACATTCCATGAATCATCTTTTAGACAGGAAACACTGGGATTTGCCATTATCAGTGAAGGTGACTCCTTTATGTGTATTCTTTCCTGTTATTTCCATGTTCCACCAGGTTCTTAGATAAATTAAAAATTACTATTTACTACTTCAAGATATATCTTAATTTATATTTAAATATAAAAAGTCTAAATTCAGAAGAAAGTCTTGATAATGTTTTATAGTTGATTATAAGGAAGATTCCATGAAACAAAAGATGTAAAACTAAAAATGGCTTTTGAGTTTGCATCTACAAAAAAAAAAGAAGGAATTTGCTGCCAAGAAGAACAAAATGTAAAACAAGACTTGTGATATATGAACACATTTCTTTTTTTAAAATCTGCAGCAGAATTGGTTGAACAGATGTGGAGGGAGGATATGTGTTCAGGAAGGGAAAAGTATCCTAGGGTCACACAAAAGGGCGGAATCCTGAGGGATGCCAACGATAAGACGGCAACACTTGTAACCCTGCCTTATCCATCTGAGTCAAAAAAACCACAAAGACATTATCCATCTATGTTTTCCCATAAGAATTTGTCTGGCAGTAAATTTAAGAACAAATACTATGAAAAAGAAAGCAGCAAACATTATTTTATTTTAATAAAATATCAATTATTGAAGAACACAAAATTTAACTCTATGTTAAGATAAAACCTAAAAGGCAACTAAGTTTATTTAATCAACATAAAATATTTGCTTTTACTTTATAAATTTTCAAATATTAAGATATTTGAAATATCTTAAATATTTCCTATATTCATGTAAATACCAAACCACCTAACCCTAACATTTTTCAGAAATTTGGTGGAAAATGAACAGCCAAATTCATAATCAAATTTGCCTCTTTTGATATTTCTGTTTTCTGTGACTTTCTACCTTCATAAATAATTAATGAAAACTTAACCAGCCTATAACATGGAGTAGTTCCTTTGTCAATCAATCATGTGTCTTGCATCTGAGAACGAAACCGACCAACCTAACAACCAAACAAGAAAACCCTGGTCACACAACATAATGTACTTGGAAACGGCACACACTCACCACAGCCAGTGGCACTGCATTTCAATTAAGGAAGCAAGTTTCATTGTTAAGCTGTGTATCAGTGGGGCAGGAAGTTAATCTTGCTATAGCGGGGGGTGGGGGGGGCAGGGCAAAAGGGAAACAAATATTTTTGACCAAAACACAATCTAAAATATATGTACATAAAAATATAATTACATTGTAACTCTCAGATAAAGATATTAATTCAATCCTCATCCTCAATGTCAGATAAGTTTGCTGGAGCCTGGTACAAAATTTTAACAGGCCGTGATTGCTGAAACAAGATAGGTCTCCATAGTTATTCATGACTAGTATACATGAATGACACACTGGTAACTCATAATCAAAAGCACGGAAAATGCTGTCCTAAAAATCTTAATTAAAAATTGCACTGAATTGTAACTGTTTATTAGTCTAAAATGCTGATGAGAAAATATAAATAAATATAATTATGAACACTGGAGATAAATAGAAAATAAAAACTCATCAATGTCTAGAAATTGATGGCATTGATTTATACTTGCAATAATTTTACAATACCTACGAACCGAGTCCCATAATCAGTGCATTATAATTAGTGTTAAGCTTTTCTTAAGTTATCAATCAGGATTGTGGTATATTTGACTTTTAAGATAAACATGTGCAAAAGAAGGAAAAAACATCTAGATAAAATAAGTAAAATATTGCATACGAAATACTGAAAGAACTCAAAAATTTTTAAAAACAAAAAATGAAAACCAAATATGTAAAAAATTGATTGGTAAATAGAATAATCTGAATTAAAAACTGTCAAAGCCAGCAGTGCCCTTGGCAGTCCCCTGGATCAGTCTCTTGCTTCAACAGTGCTTGGATGGAACAGACCCCAGGAATCCCCTTTTTCCAGACTCTGATGACCCACAACCTCTTTTCCAGTCACCACCTTCAGAACCATATCAGTCATCCTCGGCCTTCCAGAGCAGCCAATGCCATAGTTTGAACTTAACTTCATATTTCGAAGCAACCATAAGCTCCCAAGCCTATCAGAATTATTGCAGGAAGATGGAGGCTGCCATCAACAACCTGGTCAACCTGCATTGGTGAACCTGCTACACCTCTCTCTCTCTGGGCTTCTATTTTGACTGTGTGATGCAGCTCAAAAGGGTGTGGGCCGCTTCTTGCTGAGTTGGCAGAGGAGAAACACAAGGGTGCTTAAAGATGTGAAACCAGCATTGTAGCCGCACCCTCTTCCAGGACCTGCAGAAGCCAAGAAGAGGGGGGTGAAGCTCGGGACACCATGGAAGCCACCATGGTCTTGGAGAAGAATCTAAACTAGGCCATTTGGGATCTTCATGTCCTGGGTTCTACCCACACAGTCGGTCATCTCTGTGACTTCCTGGAGAACCACTTCCTTCATGAGGCTGTGAAACTCATCAAGTAGATGCACAACCACCTGGCTGTCCTCCACAGGCTGGACAGCCCCCAACTTGTGCTAGGTGCATGTCTCTTTAAAAGGCTCATCCTTAAATAGCACTAGGAGCCTTTGGATCCCAGAGCCCTTTGAAGGGCTCCTCTGCACACCCCCTGGTGTCTAGCTTTTGCCTAAGCCTCTCTCTTAAACCTCTAGGTGAAACCACTATGGTCCTTTTAGCGACCATGAAGCCCTCTTCAATGTTTTGGATCGAATGGAAACAATAAAACTTTTTCGCAGAGAAAAAACCTATAAAGATAGGAAAAAAGGGAGAGCAACACCATACATAATTGATACCTTTAAGACCAACAGCTGTCTTAGAAAAACTAGTGGAAGAGATACAGTTGACCCTTGAACAATATGGCTTTGAACTGCATGGGTCCACTAATACAGATTTTTTTTTTTCAGTAAATACAGTCAGCCCGTCCTATTGACAGGTTTTATATCTACAGATTTTACAAACCACAGGTCAAAAACAGTATTTTCGCATTCCCAGCTGTGGATTGAAATAGTTTTCCATCTGCAGTTGGTTGAATCTGTGGATGTGAAGGGCATAGTACTCTATAGCCAAAACTTATATACAAATTTTCTCCTGCAGGGAAGAACAAGGGTGGGAGGAGGTGCAGCTGAGGGGAGGGATGAGTACCCCTAACTGCTCTGATCAAGGGTCAACTGCAGTTCATATATCAGCAAACTCTTCTATCTTTGGTCAAGAAAAGTTAATTTGTCACCTAAAATATGAGTAATGACAGATAGGAAAATGCAGGGCTTTTATAGAACTATACTAAACAAAGAAATTTTAATAAACTATGTTAACTTATATACAACTTCTTATATATAATTCTTTTATAACTAAAATTGAGTGATACATTTTAATTGATTGGTAAAACAGAAAAATAATTAAAGTATTTATATTGTGACTTCAACGGGGAAGGAAGACAAAAAGTTCCATATTACAAAACGTCAGATGTTATAAAGTATGCAAGTGAGAAGTTACAATGAGTACCAGAAACAAGAACGGCTTGATTTGAAAAAAAAAACTGATTAGTAAATAATTAAAAAAATACTTCTTACAATTTTTAAAAAGTTTTGGTATTGAAAGACTTTAACCTTGACTATCTATGCTGAGTTACAAAGATTCTATGTTCTTAATTCAGATAATTTATTTTCACCATTAGACTCAAAATAAGAGGATGTATATGTTACTTCATTACTTCAAAGAAATAATAAATGGACAACCAAAATCACAGAAAAATTATTTTAAGCTTAGAGAAAAGAACTTTTGAACTGGGATTTTGCATAGACGATGAGCTCTAATTAGTTTTTTTGTATAGTTTTTGTAAAGCTTGTTTGTTTTACCTTTATTTTATTCTTTACCAGAAAATGCAGATATTATTTTTAAAGTATCATTTTAGAAGATTATCAGGGGAGCTGTGGGGTGGCTTATATTCATAATACAAACACCCGGTAGGGAGTCATTTTTGCAAGTAAATATTTGAAACTCTTCTTTCATTTTGCAAACACAAGAAAAAGTCAAAGTTTCTGACTCTCCTTCGAATCAATCAGAATAACGTTATTAAAAGAAAATAGGATTTAATGTGAGATGTATAGTATTGGATGCTTTACATAGAGTTGAAGCTGTGTTTAATATTAGTCCTTCTCCTCAAAAAATGTAAATACCATTTGTCACAGGTGGGCACAGGTAACCAGGTTTTTGGTGATTGGGACAAAGAATTGAACCAACCACCCAGACTTAGCAGAGAACATGGGACCAGGCCAACTCCAAGCAGCAACTGACTTCATGGGCTGGAGGGATTCAATTCCTATAGGGCAGATCCTTCCTGGCTAGTTTCGGCGGGCTTTTACTGCACATGTACTAGTAGTTGTATTACTTTAAAGCTACTGTGCATATGGTCTTCCATGATTTTCCCTGATTGGCCACCAGGGAAAGGGGTCCCACAATGGTACTGAATGGACTCCCCCTTCTCCTGCAGCCCCCCTGTACTAGGTTCGCCTTGCCCCTCACCAGAGAATTATAGCTCTCCATGTTAGAGATTGGTGAAAAGGAAAGGAATTATTTATTCAAAAGTTACACAGACTTAAGAGTAATGACTTAATGTCTTCATTAAAATCCCAAGGTCCCTTAAAACACCCACAAACACACACAGTCCTTCCTTCCCCCCTTTGCCTGGTCCGGGGTACCATATCTCAGGAAAAGAAATAGTAGTCCGTGGCTCAGGTGGCCCCCGGTTCTTCCCAGTAATC
>PVJI01031990.1:0-12625 GCA_004026765.1 Micronycteris hirsuta
CATAGGGCTGCCAGAAGGACAAGAGGAAGACCAAGAAATTGAATGTATTTTTGAACAGATAATGAAGGAAAACTTCCCAGATCTGGCAAAGGAAATAGGCTTCCTGGAAATCCAAGAAGCTCAGAGAACCCCAAAGAAGCGGGACCCAAAGAGGAACACACCAAGGCACATCATAATTACATTACCCAAGGTCAAGAATGAGGAAAGAATCTTACAAGCAGCAAGAGAAAAAGAGACAGTTACCTACAAAGGAATCCCCATAAGACTGTCAGTGGATTTCTCAAAGGAGACCTTCCAAGCAAGAAGGGGCCGGAGAGAGATATTTCAAATCATGAAAAGCAAGGGCCTACAACCAAGAATAATCTATCCAGCAAAACTTTCATTTAGAATGGAAGGGCAGATAAACTGCTTCTCAGATAAGGTCAAGTTCAAGGAGTACATCATCATGCAGCCTCTACTATATGAAACGTTAAAAAGTTTCGTATGAGGACTCAGGAGCGAAGGCACTGAGGCCAGATCAGCTACCGGGAAATTCAGATCAGTCACAGCCAAGACGCTTGTGAGGTAAGCAAGCAAAATACAACCAGAGAAACAAAATAGAACCAGAGACAATGACGTTTAGAACATTCTGGCAGTAACCAGAGAGGAGGGGGAAGGAGAGAAGGGGGACAAGGGTATTCAGGAACTGCTATAAAGGACACATAGACAAAACCAAGGGGGAGGGGGGAAGCAAGGGAGGGAGGTGGGTTTGCCTGGGGTGGGGTGGGGGGAGGGTAAATGCGGACAACTGTAATTGAACAACAATAAAATAATTTTAAAAAAGTGATAATCAAAAGTTTCTCATTGACATCAGTAAGAAAGCAAAGACAGCTATAATCACCACAATTATTCAGCATTATATTGATGATTATAGCCAGTGCAATAAGACAAGACAAAGAAATAAACATCTTAAGAATTAGAAAGAAAGAAAGCAAACTATAGTTACTCACATATGACATAATTACATATGTATAAAATCAAAAGTTTTCAAAACTATTAGAATTAGTAAGTGAATTTATCAAAGTGACTAGAAAATCAATATAAAATCAATTGTATTTCTGTATACCAGCAAGAAACAATTAGAAAATAAAATTTAAGATCCCATTTCCAGTAGCATGAAAAATATCTGATACCTAGAACTAAATGTAGATAAATACATAAAAGGCTTATATACAGAAAACTACAAAATCTTATTGAGAATGACTAAAGAAACCTAAAAAAAATTCCAGTTATATAGTATGTCTTATCTTTGTGAATTGGAAAACTTATTTTGTAAGCATGTCAGTTTCCTCCCAATTGAACTATGGACTCAAAGCAAACTCAATCACATTTCAGTTGGTATTTTATAAAAATTGATACATCTCTTCTAAAATTTGTATGGAAATAAAAAGATCTGAAATAGTCAAAACAATCCTGAAAAAGAAGAACAAAGTTCTTACAGTTTCAGATATTGAGACTTATTATAAAGACATAGTAATTAAGAAAATGTGGTATCGAGATGATGACTGAAAAGTGGGCCGGTGGAACAATACATAGAATCTAGAAGCAAACCACATTGTTAGATTCACAACAATGGTGCCATTGGCGTGCAGTAGGGAAGGGATAACTCTGCACAGCAAACTGTGCCAGGTCAGCTGGCTCTCTCTATGGCGAAAAAACTGTGGTCATGACTCCTAATTCATACCATTCTCAAAAATCCATTTCAGCTGTATGATAATCCTACCTGTAAAGGTAGAACAATAATGCATTTGGAAGAAAATAGGATATATCATGATGATCAACAGGGAAGAAAAATTTCTTAAACACCATAAAAATCTGCTTACCATAAAAGAGTATGAACTTCTGCTCACAAAACAACATGAAGAGAGCAAACAGCAAACCCGACCAAGGAAAAGAGATTTGCAGTACAATATCTCTCAAAGAAACTGCATGCAGAATGCCCCAAGAACTACAAAACACTGTCCACAACAGCATTTTTTCAGTGCACATGGGACATTCACAAAGAGAGACCATATGCTAAGCCAATTTCAAGACACTAAAGTTATATAGACTATATAATCTATGACCATGGTATATTAAATTTGAAATAAAAAAACAACAAAATATCTCAAAATCCTTATTTGGAAACTAAATGCTTTTAAGTAACACATGGGTTAGTCAATGAGGGGATAGTTAGAGGAGCGGGTCTTAAGTCTGGTCCTTGCTTATTACCCTTTACAACAGAGATTCAAAGAAGCAGCCCAACCACCAGTGCCCTTGTCGGTAGTTCAAAACAAGGGCAGCTGTACTGACTGCACAGGTAGAGTTGCCAGATTTAGCAAATAAGAATGCCAGATGCACAGTTCAATTTTAATTTAAGATAAATGAAAAATAAATGTTTAGCTTAACTATGTTCCGGAAATGAAAAATAATTGTTTAGCATAAATATGATCCATGCAATATTTAGGACATGCTTAATACTAAAATTTTTCATGTGAAATTTAACAGGGTATCCTCTATTTTGCCTGGGTGACCCTATTCATAGGTGATTGAGATAATAATGTCTGCTCTGAGTATCAAGCCTGCTGGCAGGTAGTTGGCCTTTATAGAAATGAGTACTTAGCTGGTCTTCACTCAAGGGTGGTGAAGGAGTCCTATAACCTACTCTCATGGAGCTTCTCACACAGAGGGGCATAATCAGCATCTGAAGCTAGCTCATTGGGAATTTTCCTTATTAGCTTTTGGGATTTGGTATAGCATGGCTGTCCCTAAACTCTATTTCTACCATGCCCTTAATCGCAAACCCCACAGCTATATAATAGAAGGGTAGGGAGGTCACTAATCCTCAAAAGTCTCCCCCAGCTCCAAAGCTTCTGCCTAGTGACCTCCTCAGCAACAAGGTCCTTGCCAACCTGCAGACAACTGTGGGAAAAGGCTAGACTGCAACCTAGGGCAGTGGGTCACAAATTATCAAAATATTTTTATAACCCAGTGGTTATTGCTGTTCTTATGAAAATTTTCCTTACTTCTATTCTTTTGCATACAGAATTAGAACTGGTATGGAATGTCTGATTAGCCAGATTCTAGAATAATCTTGTATAAACATGGTCTAAAAGATAGTCCATTTCTGTCTAAAAGTCAAAATATAACCCTGATGCTGATACTTGAATGAAACGTCAACATCTATTTTTGTTGGTCAGAATTTGCATACATGTTAACACTGAAAATGGTTTTTGGATATTCCATCACCAAAGGAAAATATTTCCAACCAGAGCCACCTCTGTGCTAATCTGATTGTCATCTGTCACTTGTTCACAAATTTGATAACCTAAATGATGAGAAACAATTCCTTGAAAAACATAATCTGCCAAAATTCACACAAGAGGAAATACAAAATCTCAATAAACCTGCATCTATTAAGAAATTGAATAAATAATTAATAGCCTTCCAAAACAGAAAATAGTAGGCCCAGATGGGTTCACTGGTGAATTCTATGAAACATTTAAAGAAGAAATTGTACCAATTCTCTACAATTTCTTTCATAAGACAGAAGCAGAGAGAATATTTTCTCATTCTATGAGGTCAGCATTACACTAACCCCAAAACTAGATAAAGACATTACAAGAAAAGAAAACTATTGACCAGTATCTGTCAAGAGCATAGATGCAAAAATCCTCCATAAAATATTATGTAACTGAATATAACAATGTATAGAAAGAATTTTACACCATAAGAAAGTAGGATTTATTACAAGTATGTAAAGCTGGTTCAATATACAAAAATCAATTAAAATAATTCATCACATCAATAGGTTATTGAAGAAAAGTCACATGCTTACATTTGAATAAATCTAACACACTTTCATGATAAAAACTCTCACAAACTAGGATTAAAGTAGAACTTTTTCAACTTGATGAAGAGCATCTACAAAAAACCTACAGCTAACATTATACTTAATGGTGAGAAACTAGAAGTTTTCCTGCCAAGATGGGAACAAAGCAAGAATGTCCCATCTTGCCACTTCTTTTTAATATTGTACTGGAATTCCCAGCTAATACAGTAAGATAAGGAAAGGAAATAAAAGGTATATAGATTGGGAATAAAGAAATTAAACTATCTTTGTTTGTAAATGATTTGATAGTTTATGTGGACAATCCAAAAGAATTGACAAAAAAATAGTCCTGGAGCTAATAAGAGATTACAGCAAGGTTGCAGGATCCAAAGTTAATATTTAAAAGTCAATCCCCTTGCTGTATGCCAGCAACAAACTATTGGATTTGAAGTTAAAAACCCAATACTAGTTACATTAGCACCCCCCAAAATAAAATACTTCACTATAAATGTAGCAAAAATATGTACAATTTCTATACAAGGAAAAGTACAAAACTATGATGAACAAAATCAAAGAAGAACTAAATAAATGGAGAGACAGTCCATGTTCATGAATAGGGAGACTTAATATTATCAAGATGCCAGTTCTATAACATCAATCTATAGATTCAATGCAATCCCGAGCAAAATTATAGCAAGTTATTTTGTTGATGCTGACTAAAGTTTATATGGAGAAGCAAAAAAACCCCAGAATAGTCAACACAATTTTGAAGGAGAAAATCCAAGTTGTAGGACTGGCGTTATTTATCCTCAAAGCCACAGTGTCAAGGCCGTGTGGTTCTGGCGAGAGAACACGGAAGGCAAAGGGCTGCAACAGAGAGCCCAGACGGGGACCCACACAAATACAGTCAACTGGTCCCTGACAAAGGAGCAAAGGCAGCGCCACGGGAAAAAGAAAGTCTTTTAAATACATGGTCCTGAAACAACTGGACCTCCACATGCAAAAAGTGAATCTAAACAGGGACCTTACATCCTTCATAAAAAATTAACTCAAAATGCATCATAGACCTAAACGTAAACTACGAAACTATAAAACTCTTAGAGGTAACATAGGAGAAAATCTAAAGGACCTAAACTTGGGTTCGGACTTGTTAGATACAACACCGAAAGCATTATTCATGAAAGAAGTAATTGATAAGTTAGACTTCATAAAAACTAAAATCTTCTGCTCTGCAAAAGGCACTGTCAAGAGTATGACAAGACAAGCCACAGACTGGGAGAAAACATTCACAATGGAAAGATCCCCTAAAAGGACTGTTCCCTGAAATATAAAGAATTCTTAAAGCTCAACAGCAAGAAGACTAGCAAAGCGATTAGAAAACAGGCCGAACACTTTAATAGATACTTCGCTGCAAAGAAGATACGCAGATGGCAAATAAGCACATGAAAAGATGCTCCACATCATATGCCATTAGGGACATGCAGGTTAAAACAGAGAGATACTACTACATACCTGTTAGAATGGTGAAAATCCAAAACGGACACCAATAGATGCCGGTGAGGATCTAGACCAAGGACTCTCATTAACTGGTGGTACGAGATGCAAAATGGTACAGCCACACTGAAGACAGTTTGGCAGTTTCTTACAAAACTTAATATACTCTGACCATACAATCCAGCAATCCTGCTCCTTAATATTTACCCAAACGAGCTGAAAACTTACGTTCACACAAAACCCTACCTACGATGTTTACGGCAGCATGCATTCATCAACTGCAACAAACCACACTTTGCTGTGGGATGTGGGCAATGCAAGAGGCTATTGTGTGCGGGGGGTGGGGATACATGGGAGCGCTCTGTTCTCTGTACTTTCTGCTCAACTTTGCTGTGAACCTAAACAGCTCCAAAAGTTAAAATTTATTTTTTAAATGGTAGAACCATTTGAGAACACTAATAACCATGTGTGTGTGTGTATATGTGAAATGAAATCTATTGTGGCTCTGGTTTTGTGAGATGTGTCTGACCGGGCTGACTATACATATACTCCTCATGCAGCAACTCTATTCCCAGGTATTTGTTTGAGCAAAATGAAAGCCTACGTCCACACAAAGATGCACGAGTATGTTCAGAGCTGTTTTACGGGGTGTAACACCTAACTGGAACTATTTTAGAAACTCATCAGTCAGAATGGGCAAAGGAACTATGGTATATTCATACACTGGCACAGCACTCAGCAATAAAAAAAGAATAAACTGCTAAAATTCACAACAATTTGGATGAATCTCAAAAACATTTTGCTGAGTGAAAAAAGCCACACACACACACACATTTAAAATATGCTATATGATTCCACCCATGTAAACTTCTCAAATAAATTAATCCAAGGTGGAAAAAAGTCAAAACAATGACTGTTTGGAGGAATGGGATCATAGGAAAAGGACGCAAGTAATTGTCTGGAATGATGAAAGTGTCCTATGCCTTGATATTGTATGGATTATAGAAGCACATGAATTTGTCAAAATGGATGGAGCTCTGCACGTAAGATCTATGCATTTCATTGTATATACACTATAGATCAATAAACGATTTTTTAAAAAGGAAAGAATATTTCGCGTTTCAAGTTTCTATCGTAGAGATGGAGAAGAAAAAAGTGAATTGGGACTGGAATGGAGATTAGCCGATCAACAGTTTCTGCCACAGGGGGCAATCTTCCCTAACCATATTGAGTATTCTTCTGTGCTTATTCCAAAAATCCAGGCTGCTTCCCAGAATCGGCTGAGGGAAGGCAAGAAAAAAAATCAGAGGGAAGTTAAATACATTAGATCCCCCGAGGCCTTCTTTGCAACGTTAGTTCCACAGACTTGTGCTGGGGTATCAATGGTCAGTTACTAACACCAACCCTAGGCTAAAAGTGAGATGATACAGGATTAACCACTTAAGGTCAAGAAATCTCAGAGGAGACTGAGGCATGTTTATTCTCTAGGATATCCATATTCTAAGAATAAAATGATTTTGAGATGAATTGTTAGGGTAGAAATTATTCCAAATCACCCTGAATTTGGGGAGTCATCCAGTACATTCACAATTAACCAGATATTTCCCCTTTACTGAAATGAAGGGAGTTTGACCAGAAGACAAATGTAGGGAGACATCGTTCCGTAAGCCTACAGCTCATTCAATCACTTGAATTATTTAAGTCAGGCACTTGTGTATCTTATTAGAGGACGGTTGGAGTATTTTTTTTTACCCAATTATACTTTTTAAAACTGACATAGTGGAGTGAGGTGGACCTTCAGTGGGAAGGAGGCAGAAACCAGAAGGTCAAAGGAGAGACAGGAGTGAGAAGGGAGGCGGGGCTCTGAGGGAGGGAGGGGGGGAAAAGATACCAGTCCACTGGTGAGTCTTCGTGGGGATTTTATTGGCCCCTTGGGAGTCATGGCTTGGCTCTCTTCAACCCCTGTTCTTTAAAAAGATTTTTTTATTGTTTATGCTATTACAGTTGTCCCAATTTTCCCCCTCTGCCCCCCTCCACCCAGCCCATTCCCCCACTCCCACAGTCAGTACCCACACTATTGTCCACGTCCATGGGTCATGCATACATGTTCTTTGGCTAATCCCTTATCTTCTTTCAAGCGGTTCCTTCCTCCCCCTCCCCCTCTCCCAGCTGCCAGTCTGTTCCATGTTTCTGTGCCTCCGGTTCTATTTTGCTAGTCAGTTTATTTCGTTCATTACACTCCACTTATAAGAGAGATCACATGGTATTTGTCTTTCACCTATTGGCTTATTTCACTTATCATTATAGTCTCCAGGTCCACCCATGATGTCCTAAAAGGTAAGAATTTCTTTTTTTTTTTTTTTACTGCTGTGTACTATTCCATTGTGTAAATGTACCACAGTTTTGTTTTGTTTTGTTTTGTTTTATCTACTGATCTACTGATGGACATTTAGGCTGTTTCCAGATTTTGGCTTTTGTAAATAACACTGCTATGAACAGAGGGGTGTATACATTCTTTTGAATGTTTTGGGATTCTTGGGATATAATCTCAGAAGTGAATCTCTGAGTCAAAAGATAGTTCAATTTTTAACTTTATGAGGTATTTCCATACTGTTTTCCACAGTGCCTGCACCAGTCTGTATTCCCACCAACAGTGCAAAAGGGTTCCCTTTTCTCCACATCCTCACCAATGTTTGTTTGTTGATTTATTAATGATAGCCATTATGACAGGTGTGAGGTAATATCTCATTGTGATTTTAATTTGCATTTCTCTGATGGCTAGTGATGCTGAACATCTGTTCATATTCCACCCATGTCCTTATCGAGGACCTCGGATACAGACGTAAGGAGAACCTGGCCCCGTGTTCCCTCATCCGTGCCCTCTTGCTCTGCTCATCCCAGGCGTGATCTACACTAGCCCTGCTGTTCAGCTCATTCTCTTCCCACCCTCACATCTCCTTCGAAGCACTTCTCTCCACAGCCAACAGCACTTGCCTCTAAGTATCTAAATATCTCTCTCATGATTTACATGTTGCTCCTCCTCTTCCAACTACTTTCTCCACGTTGGTAGAAAAGCCAAGGGTATTGCCTTCATCTGAATACTTCCTTCAATCCCCAGTCCAATTATGCACTTATCATTTACTTAAACATTCAAGTGTACCTACCTACCCAATATTAGTATGTACAGGGTCAGTCAAAGGGAAATGGACACTTTCAAAAATGTGTTACTCAGGCACTAGGTTTTATAGGAGTATATACCAAAGTCAATCAAAGTCAGAGCTTTTTCTATAACCATATAAATGCTCAATTTGTGTCCCTCAACACACATGGCATGTTTGAATCCTGCATGCTAATAATTAATTGCACTTCAACTCATCCCAGACCCTTTGTTGCACATTGTTGTTGGTTGAAATGGCAGCCACAATGTTCCCTCATCTCTTCCAGGCTATGAGGTGGAGGTGGGACAAATATGCGGATTGTGACTTATCCACATGAGAAGCCGCATGGAGTGATGTCTGGAGATTTGGGACCTCAGTTTCAGAAGCAGAACAATGCTTTGAACCGATCACTCACTGAGCACTGTGGAAGGTGTTCTTTCAAAGACCTCTAGACCCTACGATGGGCCTGAAGCAGAGCCCTGCCCTGCTTGAGAATGGAGTTGTCAGAAACTTCCTGCAGCCGTACACAGAACCACTCAGGAGGCATGTCCAGAGGTGTAACCCCATCATGGCGTTTTATGCAAAAAAAAAATACATATATATATATATATATATATAGATAGATATAGATATAGATATAGATATAGATATAGATATAGATATAGATATTTGGTCCATATATATATGGACCATGTGAGAAATATAGGAAAATGCTACAATTTAGTGCATACTACATGGTCATAAACAGCCTAGTTACTAAGTAAAGAATTTTGAAAGTTTCAATACTTTCTTAACCACTCTGTATATCATAGAAGTCTGCCCTTACCACTCCAACTTTGGTGCTACTGTCTAAGTTCCTTAAAAACATGTGGCTGCATGTTTCTCTTTTAATGTGTGTTCCACAGGGACAGGTCTAGGTCTATGGGATCCCCTCTGAGCAGCACCGCCCTGCGCTGGGGCTTGCAGTGTTAGGCATTTAAGCTTTTGACAGGTGAGGACAAAAGCTTATACCCTTCGTTCTCATGAACTGGCTCCGCCCAGGGAGGCAGAAAGACAAAGCAAATCCTCTTGAGGCAGATTTTCCACGGGCTCAGGTGTCAGGGTTTTTTTCCTGCCTTCTGCCATGCTGGGGCAAATGCCTTCCTCATTCCCTGGCAATCAGAGACAGCGCCGACTGCAAGGAGGCTCTCCCGGAAGAGTAGAGGCTGGGTTCAGCAACCCGCTGGGGAGGAGGCCAGCTGTCATTGGAGTTACTCACACTGCTTGCTTCAGTTTCTCTCACATAGTTGCCTGAACTATCACTCTTTGCTCTAATCTTATTATGAAGGTCCAGCCTTCCCCACCCTGTTCCTCTGGGAAAATATAACTCTCCTGGGCTCCACCATAGAACATGATTCAGGGTCACTGGCAAGATTTCATCTGAGAGGTCAGTCCTCTAGCCATCCAGGGTGACCCCACCACCTACAAACACAACCCACTCCTGGGTGCCAGAACAGAGGGCTGGGCTCTAGAGGAGGAAAAAAGCACAGCTTAGCTCATGGGGCCAGTCTAAAGGTGCATCAGGAAACACGAAGCGCCTCCTACACTCAAAGAAAGATGTAGAAAATTAAGGGCAAATGAATCAAGTACAAAGCCGACCTTTCAAGGGTGACGAGACTAGGAAAGAGTGGAGTCAGAAATGGATCAGCCGCAGGGTCCCTTTTCTCCAGTTCCTCCTTCTCTGCCTTAGAAGCCCTCACCCTCTCTCATGAGCCCTCTCAGTGGAACTCACTCGTGGCCAGGGTCACTGGAATTGCTTCCCAGGGCATCATTCCCTGGCAGGTGGTGATGGGAGTTTAAAAAAAAGATATATCTTTATGTATAATATACCATATATAATACGTATCTTACAGAATGTCTTATAAATCTACCAATAGGAGAAATACTCATGTCAGGAAATTGAACGTGATACTTTATATTGCTGGGGCCGTCTGGTATGCACGCCAAACCTGGGATTAGAGAATATGTTAAAGTTAAACTATCCTCTGATAGGCTAAAAGGTTGAATGTGAGGTTCCTGTTGCAACTAAATTATGTCCGTTGTTCAGAGATGAGTCCCCCCCCACCCCTGGAAAGAGATAAAATCAGTACTGAAGAAGGAACTGATCTGGTCACCTGTGCTGGTTGATGGCAGCCTGTCCCTGTGTGCACAGCCCGGAGAACAGATAGGGACTCAGCACAGGATGGTGCAGGGACGGCTGGCTCCAGAGCAAGGAAAGAACAGCCTGCTGGGCTCCCAGCAAGGACTCTGGTCCTCCCTCTGCTGACCACCATTACCTTCCACGACTTGGGCAAGGCAATGCCTAGGCATCTGCCTATGTGTGGCTTCTAGGTCCTCACTGATGTTGCTTTCATTTTCTTTCACCTCACCCCCCTCACTACATATGCATACACACACACACACACACACACACACACACTGCACCTGCATTCCAGTTCTTGATGCTTCTAGTGGGTTTCTGAAGACTTATTATAATAATGATATCAGCTCGTCTTCATTGAGAACTTATGTTCAGACACTGCTAAGGCCTTCACATTAATCATGTCCTGTAATCCTCACAACACTGAGAGGTAGGTACCATTTTCACCTCCAGCTGACACCTGTAAAAATGAGTAATTTGCACACAGACAAGTGGGAGCCTGAACATTGTCTGCAGAGCCCATGCTTTTACACAGGAGTCGGCAAACTTTTTCTTGAAAGGGCCAAATAGTAAATATTTTAGGCTTTGTGAACCATACACTCCCCATTATAACTACCCAACTCCTCCATCATGGTGTGAGAGCAGCCATGGACACTACGTGAACATAAGACATTGGGCAAATGCATGCTACTCCCACCTGACTTGCTAACCCCTCCTACCCCTCCTGACACCATCTATGCCAAGCTTGAGGCCTCTATCCCAAGAACAGTAGTGTGGATCTGAATGCAGTGTCACAGGAAGGAACACTACCTTCCCAGAACTCGGTGACAGCACATTTCTTGGTCAATCATTGTGCAACCAGGGTGGAGGGAGGGGAGCTGCTTCCGTTGTCTTGAGAAGGTGTCTCTTTCCAGCCAGACGCTGAGTTAGCACCTCTTTTGGGCGGGGAGTACTCTGCCTTCCTGGATGTTGTGTCCCCCAAAACATTGGAGAGAAGGGACAGCTTATGAAATGGTCAGGAGCTTTCCTTGGGTGATCCCAATGTGAGAGTTTGTGTTCCTCCTCCTGGTTGCCCATTTAACCAGACGTTCTCATAGAGCAGCACGCCTACACTCAACGCTCCTTGCACTCAGTACTTAATGTCTGGAATGAAAAAAATGAACCTCATTCCCTTCTAACCCAAACACCACATTCATTTGACAGCCATCTCTCCTCTGGAGAGATATGTAAGGATTTTAGATGTCAAGCACTGAGATTGAAAATATACACTTGAAATGTACCTGTGACATCATCACACTTGTAAGGGCACATTTTTATGATTCACTGCTTCTATATGCCCCTCAATTCTCTCTACACATGCATTAAGATGTGTGATTCTTGAGTCCTAATAAATATCAAAATCTGTGGGAATGAAAATTCAGTGAATTTCTTAATGATTTTTGCCCTACTCATTTTAGATTCTTTAAGTTAAGCTTTAAATGAACATTCTAAAACAGCAAAGGAATGGTGTCTATGAATTCCAGTTGTAAAGAAAAGTTGACCTGATAGTCAGCTCAGTGGAAAAACACATCGGGGGGAGGGGGGGAGTGCAGGCATGGAGAGAAGCTCTGTGCAGAAGTTGGGTCTCTGAGCACGGTGGCTTCGGCTGATGTCTCCTGTCCTCTCAGAAAACTACCAATGGGGCAGCTTATCAGACAGGATAGAGAGTAATTGTTGCTCTTGTACCTAAAAACTCACTCTTTTGTCCTATTTGCTTTTCAAAGGAAGGTTTTAACCCCAAAGTTACCCCCATACCCATGACCAGGCTGCCGGGAACAACATCCAGGAGCCCCTGAAGGACAAGTTCGAACGTGGTGGAAAAAAACACTGCAGGCCACTTCTTGCTCAGGGCATTGAGCAAATGCCTATAAGCCCTCAGAGACAGTCCCACCCTGAAGGGAAGGG
>PVJI01031991.1:0-12624 GCA_004026765.1 Micronycteris hirsuta
ATTTCATATAGTAGAGGCTGCGTGATGATGTACTCCTTGAACTTGACCTTATCTGAGAAGCACTTTATCTGCCCTTCCATTCTAAATGACAGTTTTGCTGGATAGATTATTCTTGGTTGTAGGTCCTTGCTTTTCATGATTTGAAATATTTCTCTCCAGCCCCTTCTTGCTTGGAAGGTCTCCTTTGAGAAATCCGCTGGCAGTCTTATGGGAATTCCTTTGTAGGTAACTATCTCCTTTTCTCTTGCTGCTTGTAAGATTCTTTCCTTATTCTTGATCTTGGGTAACGTTATTATGATGTGCCTTGGTGTGTTCCTCTTTGGGTCCCGCTTCTTTAGGGTTCTCTGAGCTTCTTGGACTTCCAGGAAGCCTATTTCCTTTGCCAGATCTGGGAAGTTTTCCTTCATTATCTGTTCAAAAATACGTTCAATTTCTTGGTGTTCCTCTTGTCCTTCTGGCAGCCCTATGATCCGGATGTTGGGCCATTTACAAATGTCTCTGAGGTTCCTGAGTCCCTCTTCATTTTTTTGAATTCTTGTTTCTTCCTTCTGGTACACCCCATTGGTTTGAGTCCCAGCTTCCTTTTTTTCCCTATTGGTTCCCTGTAAATCTTCCTCCATTATCTTTATCGTATTCTTCATTTGTTCAATATTTGCGTCCACCTTTCTTCCAGTTTTGTGAGCATCCTGATTACCAGTGTTTTAAACTGGGCATCTGTTAATTTGGCTATCTCTTCATCCGTTAGTTGTAATTTGTTCTGATCTTTCATTTTGGCCATTTTCATTCTTTTTTATCTATCTCGGCACACCTGTCGGAGTCTTAGGTGTTTGTCGGTGCCTGGTAACCTGGGTCACTTTTTTTGTGACGTTTCCTCTGGGGGCAGGGCCTGGGAGGGAGCAATGGCATCTGCCGTTCACCGCTGCTCCCTATCACCCTCTGCTCCCCAGTTCCCCACTGCCTTTTCTGCAGTCTCGGCCCTGCTGGTTCCCACTGGCCTCTCCGGTTACGCCTTGGCCTGCGAGGTTCACCCGTTGCTCGGGGTTGTGCTTTGGTTAGGCGCTCGCGGGGTGAGTCCCTCCGGGCAAACTGCCTCTCACTCCGCTCCTCCGCTTGGTTCTGCCCTGCTTACCGACCTGGATGTACGTCCTCCCCAACTTCCTGGGTGTCGGACTTCCCTTCAGTTCGATTCTGTCCGTTCTGGTTGTTTATTTTTCATTATTGAGTTCGTTGTTTAAACTCTCTGGTTGTGAGCGGTGGCGCAGTGCATCCACCTACGCCTTCATCTTGGCGGAAGTCCCTAGATTACTCTGAAGAATGTTCTTTTGTCTCCCTGTTTTTACTACCTGTTGTATTTGTTTCTGTGTATTAGGAAAATGTTTCCTAGTCTTGGTATTGTTGCTATGTAGTAGCTGCCTTGTGGGGCTCATTCATTACTACAGTCTTTCTGATCACCTGAGCAAGGTGCCCAGTAATGTTCCTTGTGTGGGTTTGTGAGCCTTCCTGTTGTAGTTGTGTCTTGATTGCTGTTGGCCTGTTTGTTGGTGGGATTCATCCTCAGATTGGCTGACTGTGATCCACCTTGACCACATTCGACGTGTTGCTTGCAGGGCCTAATCCTGGGAGTGGAATTCACCCCAGCAGGCTTTAATGCCTCCTAAGATCTCCCTTTGGGTATGCTGTTTGTGGAACCACTTGGGTCATGCTCTGACATGATCTGAAGCCTGCCACCTGGGTGCGTTTGTTCTGGGGCCTTTTGAGAAGGGCTTCAATGCACGTTAAAGTCAGGAGCTGCCTCTGACTGGCTCTGGGCTACCTGTTTGGAGCTGTAATGTGATCCACAGTTCTATGGCTGCCTGTCCTTGGCCTGGGTCCCTATGGGAGGGGCCAAGCTGCCTTCCATTAGAACTGATCCTAGAACAAGTCACCAAAAGGCCCAAGACACTCAAGAGATTTGCCTCCACCTACTGTGCTTGTTAGGTTCAGTTACTGAGAGAGCCTCCCATGAGTCATGAATTATGTGAGGTATGTTCTCTGTGAGTTATCCAGTAGGGGTGAGTTACAGATTCAGACTCCACAATGCTGAGTGTGAGGCCTCTTAGCAAAAGTCTCAGGATACATCAAGGCCAGCTGCCACCTGCCAGGTACCTACAGAGTTTCGTGGTGGGCTGTGGTCCGAGAGATTCTTTTCGAGTGGGACTGCAGAGTTCATCAGGCCAAAACAGACCAAAGTTGCGCTGTGAGAAGGGAGGGATCTGTACCGGAATGGTGATGTCAGTCAGGCATGTGAGAGAAAAATGGTCCCCACCCTGGAACCACACAGTTCAGTTTCTGATAACCCCTGTGTACACCTGGACTTCAAGATTCCTTTAGGAAAGTTTATACCACTCGTTTGGGCAGCTGAAGGGTGTGAGCATGGCAGGGTGGGTGACAGGTGGGAGTGTGGGGCTAGTGAATCCCCTAAGGCTGTTGCTAAGTGGAGGGGAGTGCTCCATCCAGGAATTATGGCATCTGTGTGCAGTAAGGGTGAGGGACTCAGCACAGAGATCCCCTGGAACCACACAACCCAGTCTTTCCTTACGTGACTCTAGTCTACTTTTTGTTGTCCTTGGCAGAGCCTGGGGTAACAGTGAATGAGATTTTGTAAACTGGTCCTCTATGAAGAGGCCTGGGTTTCTAGCAGACTCCCTTCTCTCCCTGGCAGATAGAATCCCTGCTTTTCACAGCCATGTGTTATGTGGGCTCCTCTTCCTGGCTCTGGTGATTGTGGCTGGGAAGCCAAGCATGGGGTTAAGACCTCTTGATCTTCTGGGGGAAACCTTTGCAGCTGAGGTGTCCCTCCAGATTCTCAAGTACTACACATGGATATGGGGAAGACTTCTGTTTAGCTAGTCCTCAATTGGTTATTCAGGTTGATTGTTTTATAACTTAGTTGTAATTCTAGTTTTGTCCTGGGAGGAAGTGTGTAACTCCCACCAAGTGCACCACCATCTTGGATCCCTCAGTAATATTTATATCTTAGATTGGCGAAAGTAAATCACACCAATTTTTAATAGTCTAAAAATGAGCTAAGATGTCCTAATCAACATGGAACTACAATAGGGATTATATGTATCTTTTGTGATCAGTTTTTGGTTTACAGAGAATATCATAGCAAGAATTTTGATATAAAAGGATCATTTCTACTCACTCTGCATTATGGCCAATTGATGTGGTGAATAGGGGTGATAAAAATTGTCTAAAATATGCATGTGACAGGATGTATGTGACAGATACATTGTGGAGGAAGTAGTATGAAAGGCATGTATTTACATTAGTTTGAAGCAAGATTTGGGCTGATAGGTAAGTTGTATGTTACCAACTTAGCTGTGCTGCTTTCAACTACTGCTTTAATATATTTGTAAAATACACTTAAGATATATTTTATAGTAATGGAAGTCTTTTAAATTTAAGTTTAAACTTAAGTTTAAATTTAATTGAAGTTTAAGTTTAAATTTAAGTTAAATATTGTCGCCACATTCGTGATATTTCAGTACTTCAAATCACTCAGAACTTTGTAAACAGGCCTGCAATTTTCTTAACTGTTTCTTTAGCACCTTGAAGATATAAAATTACTTTTTAAGTATTAAATGTCATTATATATCTTTCAAATGTGCTTTGAATGTGAAATAATTTAGTTAATGTCTTTTCTCATCAGATAAGTTGTATAATTTGTTACTTTGAAATGCCAGTACTTCAGTATAGTCAGTTTTTGTATTTCTTCTTTTCTTTCTTCCTTTCTTTTTTTCTTGGTTATGTACAAAAATGGAGGGAAATGGTGATGCAAACCAATATTTTGCTTTGGAGCACATTTCCTAAGCATAAATTTATCTAATTATTTTTACTTAATCTAATGTTCAGTTTGTTTGCAATACTTGAGAATGTATTTACTTGAAGACAAAGCAATCCAGATATATATCTATGTAGGCAGAATCCAGTCAATGATTTTAAAGTTTCCTTGGATAATCCAGAAAACAGTAATGCAAATACTGGTAAATGATAGTTGGCAGTATATTGTAATAATAAGACTGTATTTTTTAGAAAATAATTTAAAGCATTACTCATGTTTTTTTTATTACAATAACTAGCTTTTGGTATTTCATTTTTACTGAGATCCATTTTTAGAATAAAATTTTGTTCTCCACACACAAAAAATTGGAATTATTCTTGGGGAATGACTTCATAATTGTAAGGGTAATCAAGCTCATTTAAAATTACTTTAAAAAGCAACTCAATAGCAAATAGCTGTCGTCAGTGTGATTTGAATAGAAATTTACAGCTTAGGGTAAAATTTCCCAGGGGTCACCCTACAGGATTGTATAAAAAGCTTTTATTTCCCACACAATTTATATAAAGTTAAGTAGGAGTTTTATGCAATTCTACTTAAATATTATTGGAAACTAAAATGATCATAGCCATCATTTATTGTTTCAGGCAGATTACTTTGTATAAATTTCACAATGCTTCTGTGAGGTAGGAACTATCATTATCTCACATTTACAGATGAGAAAATTGCTGAGGTCACATGTCACGTGGGCAGTCTGACTCCTAGATCTGTGTCAGGATATGTTGCCTGTGTAGCTCGTAGTGCTGTGTAACTTAAGGGTTAAAAGAGTAGCTTTGGTCTGGAAACTGGCAAGTCACATAACTTCTTCAAACTTGAGTTTCCACAACTATAGAATGAATGCTTTTAGGGTTAAATGAGATAACTTGTTTAAAGTAGCATACAATGTATGCTAAACAGTTATTAATAATCACATTAGTTATAATGACTACCCTTGTTTTTGTGATTTATAACAGTTCCATATTTCTGTGGCCCAAGATTTTCAAGCATTTTTTCATGAAGCACATAAGGTGACTACATAAAATGACTAGTGTTTTTTAAGTTAAATACTTACTGGTTTTTGATTATATGTGTAGAAAGATTACTGTGAATTAGCAAGTGTAAGAGATGTTTTGGTTTCAGTAAGAGACAGAAGTTACACAAAGTGATAGTTGCTTTAAAGAAGGTATCACTTCTTTCTTTGTGCTTCATAATCACTTGTTTGTATGTGTACGAGAGAGTGAGAGAACGTGTGAACATGTGCTTCCGCCAGAGCCAAGGAGAGGACTCTCAGAGCGATTACCTAATTTTTCAGGACTTGTGTAGTGGGGCTGGAGGGTGTTTCATGTTAGATGCTGTTGTGAACAGAGGATACCACAGGGTCCATATTTTGGAGAGGCCAGGCCAGTAATCCTAGGAAAGTTTGTGATAAATTGGAAGAATCATGGTTTGATTCCACGGATCGGAGGCCAAAATGATGGCAAAGACCAAATTTAGTGAAAATGACACAGTGGGAAACTGAAAGGCTAGGAGATTCTAGACAGAGAGGAAGATATCTGCGTTGATTATGGAAATAAAGGATACAGAAGTGGAGGTGTGAGAATGGTTTGTGGCTTGTGTGATATTTGCCAGGGCCAAATAGGTGAAGGGCAGGGCCTAGGAAATTTGTTTTACAATTGAGTAGCTGTCCTATTGAGTATTAATGATTATGTACTGGTGCTGATGTGGGAGACACAGGACCCCACTGGTTAGGAATGAGAACAGGGAAGAGACTGGCTGCGGACTGTGGGTAGGGCTACTTTAGCATTCTAGAAAATAGTACCTTTTAGTGCTTTTTAAAAGATGGACGTAATTCTATTCTTTAAAAATCACTAGAGAGTATATGTTAATGAAATTGAACTTTTACGAACTTTTCTGATCGTGTCCATTTACTTGATATGGTGTTCTTGGCTAGGAACAGAAACCTCAACTATTCACTTTAATATGATTTCCTTATGATTAATTTATGTCAGTATAAAATTGATTAATTAGAAATTTATATACATATTCTATAATGTTAATATTTGGTACGGTGCTTTCTTTAGTGTTTTCATTTTGAGAGGTTATTAGATTCAGCATTTTCTGGGGCAGAATTTTTTTAGAGGCAGTTTTCTCTTTTTGGGAAATAAATTATAATTTGGGAAAAGCTGCATTTGAATATGCGTAGTGCTTATAATTGTGAGCTTTTTGCATTTACATTGATGTTCTTTTGTATAGGAGTTAAAGTTCCTCGTAATTTTCGCTTGTTGGAAGAACTTGAAGAAGGACAAAAAGGAGTGGGCGATGGGACGGTTAGCTGGGGCCTTGAAGATGATGAAGACATGACACTTACAAGGTGGACAGGCATGATTATTGGGCCACCAAGGGTCAGTGCTATAAATTATGTATTTTTTCTATTAATATTTTTGTACTTCACAGTAAGCATTTTATTTTATAATATTGATGTTAAAATAATCATGATACTTCTAAGAGAAACAATTACTCCCTTTTTATTTTATATACATTTATTGATGCTTCCCTTGTGCAGGGAATAATACTTGATTTTCTGGAGGATTTAGGGGGAAAGATTGATATCGTCATTGTCATCAAGGTGTTTGTAGTTTAGTAGAGAAGAAAACAAATGACAGACTCTAAATATGGCAGAGAAAGTTCACTACGGGACTTTAGAATATGTTTCTTCTAGCTGGAATAATTGAGGAAGGCTGAACATTGGAGGACGTTGCCTTTGGAATGAGCCTTAAAGAACTAACTGGTAGGATTTCAGAAGGTTGTGATGGGGATGGAGAACATTCCAGATAGACAGGAGAAAAGGTGAGGAAATGGAGGGGTTATCTGGGAAAAGCAAACAGTCTTTCCTGATGTATATTACTAACCCACTATGTGTAACCAGTACTTTTTAAATTGGTTTCTCTTCAGTGCATGTTGCTATTTGCTTTGCAATAGTTGACTTACCATGTAAATACTATAGGCCTCAGTTTCTTCATCTATAATATCTATTGAAAAGTCTGTGATTATTGCATATTTTCTAGTGATGTTGGGAACAAGCCCACTGTGTTTTATTCTTAGGTCTTCCTGAAGTTTGTGAAGTTTTATTTTTACTCAGAATTTGTTCAGATTGGGAAGTTTTTTTCTACATTGCATTCCTTACTCAAAGGTCCCATGTAACTGCACTCCCTGCAGTGAGTCATTGAAATAGGTATTATATAATGTTTTGACTTGCTGGAAGAAACACACATTTGAAGGTCTTTTTTTCTCTGGTTTTGTATACTGATTTGCTACCTTGTGATAGAAACATTTCACCAATTTTCCTATTGGGTAGCATTTAGCTTTCCTGTGGATTATTACAAAAGAAAAATGGATCAGGTAATTAGCAGTGCTAACTTTATTTATTTTTTAATTTTATTTATTTATTTTTATAGAGAGGGAAGTGAAGGAGAAAGAGAGGGAGAGAAACATCATGTGTGGTTGCCTCTCACGTGCCCCCCTACTGGGGACCTGGCCTGCAACCCAAGGCATGTGCCCTGACTGGGAATCGAACCGGCAACCCTTTGGTTTGCAGGCCGGCACTCAATCCTTAGCCACACCAGCCAGGGCAGCAGTGCTAACTTTAAAGGCTAAATTAATGTAAGTTTTATATTTTCTGGTATTCCTTTGCACAATTTGTATACACTACTAAACTAACAAACTCCCCCATCCCTCCACTCTGATTTTTCATAAGACTTTTCAAGAAGGAAATATAATATTGATGATTAGAATTTTTGACATATTTTATAACTTAGTATTTATAACCTTGATTTTCACTGCCTGTGAACATTATTACCATGTCTATTATGCTTAAAAAATGCATTTAACTTATGAGCATCTTAATGAATAGTTTGAACATTTGACAGTCTGAACTGATGGAGTATGAAGTGGAAATTATTTAGATTATGTTTTTCCCCAGCTGCTATCTCCAGTGGACTTTAAGAATGGTTTTGGAGCTTATGTCTAAGCTCTTCACTGATCTGAGTGGGCTGTTTCAAAGCACAGTTCCCAAATGTGGAAGAGGAGCTTCTACTTGATCTCTTGCCCAGTTATGGTCACCAGCAGGACTCTCCAACTGGCTGTCTTTTCTGGTGTCACAGAGGTGCAGGAAGCTTCTGTATCCAGGCTGCACCCAGTGTTGGGGCAAATGCTGTTCTAGCTTGTGGGGAGGTTAGGGCCTTCTCGGCAAAGGGGGCACTTAGACCAGAGCTGCTGGCTGCCAGGCCATGCTTCTCTTCCAGTGGGTCCTCTGCTTTCTGTGGGTGGTAGTTTTGGACCAGGAAGAGGCAAGAGGGGAGTACCTTGCGAAGGCACAGTACACACCTCCCAAGTCAGACTGCTCACCACACAGTGATTTTCTGCCTTGCATCTTTTCTCTAGTTATCTCCCTCACTGAGGCATATGGGACTAGGATAAGGCGAGTGGTCACAGAACTCATTCATTTGGCATTTCATAAAACTGCCAGGGTTTCTCTCACATTAGTTGTTTTCTATTTAGAAGGTGCCATATTTAGAGCAATTTTGTACTTAGCTTTAGGTGTCTCCATTCAGCCAGGGTAATAGGAAAATTCTTATCTTAACATACTGCTATTTAGTTAGCGGGGTTTTTTTTAATGTGCTACTGATTAAGAGTACTATTTTTTTGTGTTATCACAGTATCTATTTGGATTTATATGAATTAGCAATTTCTTTTTTCCTTATGTCTGTTTGTTAAATTTCATGAAGCAACATTTTTTAGCATTAGAGGTTTAGTTACTTTTCCTTATATGTATGTTTCTTTACATGCAAATGGAGGTACTATACCCATCTTTTGAAGTTTTGAGAATTAAATGAATTAATAATTAGGAGAATATCTGATTATAATGCATACTTAATAATAATTAGCTCCTTTTAGTACTCTGTTCTATTTTATTTTATTCTTTTGTTAGATAATAGAAAGACTTGACTATTAATTTAAAATTTAGAGGTAAAAGAAAAATTAACTCAAGGTATCAAAAGGTAGGTAGTATGATGTTTAATCTGACCACTGAATTAGATCAATAGGCTAGCTTATAGTTCTTCAACTTTTTTAAAAAATTGAGGTATAATATACATATAGCGAAATGCATAGATCTTACCACGAGTTTTGACAAATGTGTACCTTGTTACCCACACACTTACTGAGATAGAGAACATTTCCATCACCCCACAAAGCTCCCCGTGCCCCTTCCCACCCCTTTCCCACCCCAGTCACTGCTCTGTGCACCCTGTAGTTTTGACTGTTGTAGAACTTTGTATAAATGGAATCATGCAGTGTGCTCACTTACCAGTTTGCTTTTTTTGACTCAGCATAATGTCTTCGGTATCATCTGTGTTGTTCCATGTGTTAATAGTGTTTCTTTTTATGACTGAGTAGTATTTTCCTTTATGGATATGCCATAATAGGCCTATCAGTTCTCCTGTTCATGGGTATTTGGATTTTATCTGCTTTCTGGCTATTACAAACAAAGCTGCTATGAGCATTTTTTATAAGTCTTTTTGTGAATGTATGTTTGTCTCCATTTCTCTTGCTTAGGAATGGGATTTCTAATTCATAGGGTAGGGGTATGCTTAGTTAATCTTCATAAGAAAATGCCAAATTGTTTACAAAACGGTTATATCATTTTTGACACCCAGCAAATATGAGAGTTCTCATTGTTTCTATATACTTTGAGTATCTTTAATATTATGGAATTTCTTGAGGGCTATTATCATTTTTTTTAAATGCAAGTTTTCTGGAGAGGCTGATGTTCTTCCAGATTGGAGAACTACAGACTAGATGATTTCCTTGAGATCTGATTTTAGTCCTTTTTTTTGTATTATCTAAAGTGTTGATCATATTATTAATATATGTTTACCATTGAACTTTGATGAGTTTTATATAGCTGTTTCTTTTTAAAATATTGAAATATTCAATATATATACAAGATTTTTGCATATATTTTAAACTATAGAAGTTTGATATCCCAGATCTGATCTCCACTTAGAAGTAACTCTTAAGGGAAAGGAAGCTGTGGTTCAGTTTTGGTAAGTGAAATCTCTAGACAGATGGTTAGCTGCACCCCCCACCCCCCAGGTTATTGTGGAAACCAACAGGCATTACATTTGTCCCTTTCATTAATTTTCACTTTGGTGTTTAATTGTATACCAGTAAGTTAATCAAGTGAGCAAGTCATGATGATAAAGAAGAGTTAATTATAGGGCATGAAAATAAGCTATGAATAATCTAGAACCATAAGTCTTTGGTACGGTAGTATGAAACTTCTCAGTTAAGAAAACCTATTTTAAAATGATGTGGAAACGTAAAGCTTGCCGTTTTATCTCTGAATTCAGATAATGGAATTTCATGAACCACAAAATTAGTAAAGTAGTAATGGAACTATAATTAATAATAGGCATGAAATATTTTCTTGCTGTAAGATAGTATAGTATAGTGTTTTTCCTTTTGCTAGAAGTTACTGATTGCCCTGTGAGTGGGATAACTATATAATTTGTTGTCCAAACAGGTTCTTTTGAGAATGAAAAGAAGCACTATTAATGTTAATACTAGGACACTAGGAATAAACAGAATTGTCCTGGACAAATGGGAACCTTTATATGTATGTGACACAGTCAAGTAGTTCCTTCCCCAATAATGTAAACTTTTTAGTAAAACCTGAATTTAAGTGGTTTACTTTTTTCTTTTGTTATAGGCATTATTTGTATCACAAAAAGCAAATTCTCATCATTTTGATATGACTGTATAGAATTATTTTATAAAATCTCTACTATTAAGTATGTGTGCTGCATTTTTTCTAACTATATAGGTCAAATAAATTTGCATGTAGAAAAGTAAATCTTGATAACATACGCAGTGATATCAAGTACATTCAAATTATACTTTTCCTCTTTATTAGCACTTGAATATTATTTTTTTTGCCTTCTAGACAAATTATGAAAACAGAATATATAGCCTGAAAGTAGAATGTGGACCTAAATACCCAGAAGCTCCTCCATCAGTTAGATTTGTAACCAAAATTAATATGAATGGAATAAATAATTCCAGTGGAATGGTAAGTTAAAGTAGTCATTTTATTCTTATATTACCTATAATATATAATCGGGAGAAAGTTAAAAGGATCTTTGTTTAGATGAAAATCTGAAGAAATTTATCTTATGTTGTTTTTCTTTTATAAATCAATCCGTCCCTACAACCTTCATATATATAGGTGTCATAGCTGTACTGCTCTTGGGGTTTTGTTCATTGCTTCAGTCATAATTCACTGAATCCTTATTTGGTGAGAAGATGACCATTAGTTTCTTTTTTGAATGTTACTTTTCTTTGGGGTTAAGTTACTAATATATTTGGTGAGATTAAAAGGATGAATATTTATGAAAAAAGAATTTTTTTAAGGAACAGGTATGTCTGTATCGAAACAAATAATTGTAGTTGTTATGCACTGTTGTTTGTTTAAAGCAAATAAACCAAAATGACACACTCTACCTGATTTACATATGAAAGTTGGTAGAAATAGTTAAATTTCTAATATAAGTAGATTGTTAGATTCACACTTAAAATTCAGACTCTTTGAGATGCCATGTTGAGATCACACTTACATGCAAAATATATGTTAGGGATCATAACATAATATTAGAATGAACTTTATCCATCTTAGGAAATATTATAGAATGTTGTCAATATTCTTAACTTTTGTGTGCTCCTCCTTATCCCATCCCTGTGTTCTCCTTCTCCAACAAGGATAATTAACATCTTGAAAATTTTCTTTTATATTACTTACTTTATAGTTTTACCTAATTTATCACGTATGTACACCTATTGTTCCTCCCTCCCTCCCTCTGTCTGTCTGTCTGTGTAGCTAAAACCACAAATTTATGCCTGTACCTCAAATTCTATCCCAACACTACAAGGTTTATTCAGATTTCATCTTTCCCATACTTGTAATTCCCTCCTCCAACAGTGAGGGATTTTTCTAGAGCTCAAATTGTGTCACATCACTTTTGTGCTTTGAAGTTTTTAATGGCTTCAACCACAATGTACATGATTCTGGCCGTGACTCATCAGCTGACTGTACACACTGCCCTGCACGCTTTTCATTGGGCTCTAGGACCTTCTTTTGCACTTTCTGTTCTTCCTGTCTGGACATCTCTACTCTGGCTAATCGTAACAGATTCTCAATGTAAATGTCAGTTTCTTAAAGAAGTCTTTCCTGAGTCCCCAGTCTGAATTATATCTCTTGTTACTCTGTTACATATAGTTACATTGTTATTTTCCTTTGTAGCAGTTACTGTAAATTTATTATAATTTCTGTGCATGATTGTTGTGGTTTTACTATGTACCTGTGTATACCTCTATATTGTGTCATTTTTGTGTGGAATCACATATCACTGATTTTTTGGATTCACCCATGTTGAATCATGCAAATTAGATTTTTTTAAACATCTAATATTAGATGTTTAATATTCCATTTTTCACTTGCTGAGCATTTAGGGTTTTTTTTTTTTTTTTTTTTTTTTTTTTTTTTTTTTTTTTTTTTTTTTTTTTTTTTTTTTTTTTTTTTTTTTTTTTTTTTTTTTTTTTTTTTTTTTTTTTTTTTTTTTTTTTTTTTTTTTTTTTTTTTTTTTTTTTTTTTTTTTTTTTTTTTTTTTTTTTTTTTTTTTTTTTTTTTTTTTTTTTTTTTTTTTTTT
>PVJI01031992.1:0-12650 GCA_004026765.1 Micronycteris hirsuta
AGCTAAGGATTTATCTACTTTATCAATCTTTTCAAAAGAACAACTCAAGTTTGTTAAACATTTTATTGTTTTTTCTACTCTTTAGTTGATTTCTTTCTACTCTAATATTTGTTATTTTTTCCTTCTGTAAATTTTGAATTTGGTTCATCATTTTCTAGTTCCTTAAAGTATACATTTAGGCTGTAGATTTGATATTTAAAAAAATATTTAATGGACTTATTTACCACTATAGATTTATCTCTTCGTACTGCTTTCATGGCATTCTATAAGTTTGATATGTGTTGTTTTCATTTTCATTTTTCTCAAGATGTTTTCTAATTTTCCTTGTGATTTCTTAATGACTCATAGGTTGGTTAAGAGTGTGTTGTTTAATTTCCACACAATTAAGAATTTTCCAGTTTTTCTTCTGCTCATGAATTCTAGTTTCAGTCTACTATAGTCAGAAAAAAAAATTTGGTAGGATCACTCTGAGTTTAAAAAGCCAGTCTCTGTAAGCTACACAGAACATGATTTAATTTATTTAGCCTTCTTGAAATGACAAAATCACACAAATGAAGAACAGATTGGTAATTGCCAGAAATTAGAGATGGGAGTGGGAGGGAAGGGAATGTGGCTGTAAAAGCAGGAAAGATCCTTGTAATAGACCTGTTTGTTCTTATCGCTGTATCAATGTTGATATTCTGGTCATGATATTGTACTATGGTTTGCAAGATATTCGAGGGGAAGTAAGTAAAAGGTACACAGGATCCTCTGTATATTATTTCTTATAACTGTATGTAAACCTATCTTTATTTCAAAATTAAAAGTTTAATTTCAGAAACTTCCAGAGAGTCGAGTATATCGGTTGAGAGTACAGTTTGTTGTCAGACTAACCAAGTTTCTAGTTACAATTCCATCTTTAATAATTTTTTGACTTTGGCCAATGTCTTAACTTCCCTGAACCTGAAGTCCCTGGTCCATTAAACGGGGTTAAAAATGGCATCTATCCCACGGGGTTGTGGCAAGTATTCAATGAATTAAGGTATAGGAAGACAACCCTGCACCAGGCACATGATAAGTACTCCACAGAATACCATTCCTTATTTTTATCGCACACCTTGTCTCTCTCAGTACAGTCCATAGTCAATGAGTGCCATTTTGGTAACACTGCAGAAATAACAAGATAGAAAAATGCAAAGACTTGTTTGTTTTAATATTGAAGCAGACAAAGACTTAGTATGAGTATCTCAGATGCATAAATTATAATGAAGCACAAATGCATTTATAATTAAGCAGTTTTATGAACTAGAAACAAAGTCACTGCTCAGGTTTATTCATCCCCTTTTTAAAAAATGAAACAGAGAACCAATTAAGCAGCCTAAATAAAAGCCTGAATGAGCATTAAACAGAGATACAAAAGTGATAAAGATAATTCCTTGCTAGTTTCCCAATTGCTAGCAATAATAAGAAAAATCAATTAAAATTTTCCTAAGATGATCTTTTCTCTTCCTTAGAAAGAAATTTTGAGATTTTCCCATTTATTTGAGTTGAATTCCCCAGGTTTTGTGCTGCCTGTCTTTAAAGAGCATTCTTTTCAAAATTAGGAGCAGCTGTGAGGTAGTCCAGGCATGTGGAACACCTCTTTTTCAGTGCAGTGGTGGGTGGGACAACACAATGTAAATTTGCTTAGGCAATTACTTTTGTCTTCTTCCCTACCAAGCAGCTAACCATTAACTAAATAGAATGATCAGCATTTGCATGTTTATTCTACTCTAATCATCAATTGCTAAAAAGGGAGGAAAAGAAACACTCCAGGTGTGGATAAAATATAAATGTTTGTAGAATCAAGGATATCAGCATTCTTTGTACTTTAAGCCATCATGGATTCAAGAATCCAAAGAATGCACGAATTAAACTATGAAAAAGAGAACTAAAGAACCCGGAATAACTTGGAGAATATGATTTTCTTCATGAGATTTTACTATTTATGAAGATGAGTATATTACCCTGGCAAAGTAGAAAGAACATGGACATGGAATCAGACCAACTTTCATCAAACCCCAAGCTCCACTAATTATTTTCTGTGTGACAAGTTATTAACCTCTGAGCTGCCATTTTTACTTGTAAAACTGTGGTTAAAGTAGCTGCGTTGCTAGTAGCTCTGGAATCAAGTGAAAGCACATGGATTTCTGGCCTACCTCAGCACCTCCCTTAAAGCAGGAGCTGAGGCTAGTGTCAGATCCTTTCTTTCCTTGCCCTGTACTTTTTGTTTCTCCCATTATTGTGGCTTCTTATTGGGCTGAGTTACTCTGAGCTTTTGATTGTGAAATTGTTCATTCAAAACAGAAACCTGTCTTCTCATAGCAATGCTGAAGGAAGATACGATGTCTGTCAAGTCCCAATATTCCATCTCTAGTTATTATTAAGTTAATACTTCTGAATCAGTTGCAATCCACACATACCAAAACTCACATAACATTCATTCTTTGTAACATTAAGAGATAAATAGGTAAAAGAAATGAAGGTTGGAAAAGAGCTCAAATACACTGACAGGAGGCACTTCATAGATTGATGGGTTCATTCCTATAATCTTGCAAAGTGAATGGTCTCCTATATAACCTTAAGTGAAGGTCCCTGACTGATGTAGAGAAATTCAAAGGTCTGCTTCTAACCCAGTTTCAAGTACCAAAATTCAGAAAATTGCTAGCGATGAAATTGTTGTCTCTTTGAAAGAAAGCAAGAAGGTATAGCTGAGTCAAGAAGGAGGAATCTAGGTTTAAGCCAAGGCCTGAGGCTCCTTTGGTTACTTATGCGACATGACTTTACTTTTCTTATTCATTAACTTTTTCTTAATTGAGTAGGAGCAACATAGCATTGTAGGGAATATTCTGCCATGCAAACAAATGTTAATAATAATGTGCATGAAACAGTTGAGTCAGAAAATTCAGATCTTTTTGCAAGTTTTGGGTGGTTCATCCTGGTATGTATTGTAGGCTGTTACAATAATGGCCTCCAATGAATGACATCTCCCTTTCTCCATTTTCTTTGCAATGTGATTCAGCACTCCTCTATCAAGAAGTAGAATCAATTTCCCCATCATTTGAATGTGGCTGGCCTTGTGATTTTATGGATCAATAGAAGTGATAGATAGTGTGCAACTGACTTTCAAGGCTGAGACTGAAGATGCATTACAGCTTCTGCTTTTACCCTTTCAGAACACTTTGTTCTGCATGAGAAGAAGCTTGGTCTACTGTAATAAAAGATGAAAGACCTTGAGAAAGAGAGACCTAGCTGATTCAACACCAACAGGAAATGGGAATGAGGGCCTCTAGGACCAATCAGCTCCAAACTGATTAACCAGCTATCTGAAAAAGCTAATGAGCCTGACCAACACTATAGGAGGTAGGAGGATTTCCTACCTGAGTCCAGCCCTATGATATTGTGATTTATAATGAAACAGATAGTTGACTGACATGTTTAGGTATCATATCATAGAATCTAGAGGTGTAGGTATGGGCTTTCACTAAATGTTTTCATTGTTTTGGTTGTCATACAGCTCATAGTCAAAGATTAGGAAAGTATGTCGTAGCCCAGAGGCCTGCCTGCCTGTAAAGTAAGTTGCAGGAAAAAAATGTTCTTCACCTGTGGGACCTGATGCTATCTTCAGGTAGGTTGTGTCAGAATTGAGTTATATTGTAGGGCACCAAGCTGGTGTCAGAGAACTGCTTGATGGTGTGCAGAAGATAACCCACACATTAAAATTAGGTACAGAATCATAAGCCCAATTGCCAGTGCACACAAACACACAGATATAGTTTTAAACCATTATCTTGGTCTCTTACTCAGCAGTAGATAACAGACATACGGGGTAAAGGACCTTGGTAAGCGTTTGGTACAAAATAAAAGTGAAGAACAGAAAACCTGCCATCTATACCTTTAGTTGCCTTCTCTACTCCTTTACCCCTCATATTTCTGTAACTTTGAAATTAGTGGACCACCCTTTTTGTGAAATGCCTACCTTGATTTTCTTCACTGTTCTTTCTTAGGCATCCCCTACCTCATGATCTCCTCCTTCTCAATCATTTTTGCTAGTTTCTTTTTCCTCTATATTTTCAGCACACCACTTTCTGACCCTCTGCTTTTCTCCTCCTGTCTCATTCCTTTGGCAAAATCTCTCACTTTTATGGCTTTATCCTGAGAATTATTGTATTCTAAAGACATATGTTTATAGCCTTAATCTATGTGTAACATTGGTTTTCAATAAGTACCTGTGAACTGCTCTTTATATAGAAAATAAAATATACACCTTGACTGTGATTCTCAGAATTATGTTTGACAAAACTGAATACATCTGGAAATTTCTTAAGGGGTCCTGATTTCCAGAGAAGAATCCCCACCTGACTGAAAGTTTTCATCTTAAATTCAGGTCAAAATATTTCCCTTCCTCAATGAAAAAGCAAAAAATTAAAAATAAACCCAATCGCAGTTCAACTCGTATTGTAAATCCAAAGACACAAAATAAATGAAAGATTCAATATTAAATGCTCCCGTGTAACTACAAGTTAAATACCCTTGATCCTCACTTTAGCATTCAAAGATACTCTTGCCACTTCCAAATAGGAACCCGCACGTAGCTTGGGCTTCAAAGAATGAAACAAAATGATAATTTTACTTTTCTCAGTCCTCAGAGTGAAAACAACTGAGATGTAGCCTTTTTCTGGCTGTTGTGTGGTCCAATCCCTGCAGGCCAATTAAGCTCTTTCAAAGCCTTTGCAAGGGCCCTAAGGTTAATTAAAATGTATGATTTAGGAAAAACTGAGTTTGGTATATAGTGGACATACTCCGCCAGCTGCCTTGGAAGCAACATTTAATTAACCAGCAGTGAGGCCCAGCACCTAAATTATCCCCATTTCAACACAGACACCATGGATACAGAGGACCTAGGTCTTCATAAGTGATGTTTGCAGACACTGAATGGAATGTCTCTATGTTCCCCACTCCCACTCTATTCCTTCTTCTTAGAAAGAGATCCTGCTTTTTTGTGTCTTTATTATTATACTGTCTTAAGACTTCTTCCCACAAATAGCAGGTCCTTCTCCATAGATCCTCACAGAGAAATTTTTCTCATACCTCCTACTCCCCCTCTACACATAACTTCACAGCTTACCCATATATTTTCTGCTTTTCACAGTGGCAGCTACTTGGTTAATCTGCTAATGTAACAGGCTGTTAAGATGCTAGCCTCTCTGGAAGCACCTGCGTTTTGATAGGATATGAAAGCCCATCAGTGGAAAGTAGTAGTTAACCTCAATGACAGCCCCAAGAATCCCTACTCCCGCTATTCATACCATTCTATAATCCCTTCCCACATTTTACCAGGGTTGGTCTGGGTGCTCAACAGTATACATGGTAGGGCAAAAGGAGGTTTAAAGTTGTGAGTATGTAAAACAAAGAGTTTATTCTTGCATTATTTATTAATTATTGTATTATTTTCCATAAGAACAACTGTAAACCTACTTTTGCCCACCCCATATAACAGAAGTGCTGGGGTGTCACTTTCAAGATTAGTTTGTTTTTTTTTAAGAAAAAACTTCCATTTTAGGTTCTCTCTCTCTCTCTCTCTTACTACTTCTTCTGGGGGAAATTATACAGTAGCCCAATAAACAGACCTTCACAGTAAGGAACTGAGGAGACCTGTGAGTGAGCTCAGAAGTGGTTCCTTCAGGCCCAGGTAAGCCTTCTGAGACTGTAGACTTCATTGATTGCTTGGCTGCGACTTCATGAGAGACCCTGAACTACTCAGGTAAGTGGCTCCCAGATTCTTAACCTACAGAAAGTGTGAGATAAAAATTTTGTTGTTGTGAGACACCATGTTTGGGAGTAACTTGTTATGCAGCAATAAAATAGCAAATACAAAAGTTTGGGTTTTCCCTGAAGTCTGAAAGGCACCCAGCATGGGACATCCAGGAATCGTAGCCCCCTGTTTCCTCCAAAAGCTCCCTCAGCAATACTCAGGATTGCAACCAGTCTAAGATTGACAGCAGGCCAATTGGCAGACAGGCAGAGGGGATTCTGTGTTGACTTGGGATGTTTGCTGACACACCCTTGTACCCAATGCTTATAAAAACCAGCTTTTCAGAGCAGCATGGATCACCCTGGGAGCAGCCTAGCCCAGAGGAATCTGCCACAAACTGTAGATTGCTTGTAGTTTCAAAAAGGCTGCTGAGGACCAGACATGGACAGCACCAGACATTGGCTTACACAAGACTCAGACATCAGAGTGATATTCAAAAGAAGAAACTAACAGGCAAGCTTTACACTCTGATGAGATGAATCTGCTTGGTTCCTTTTAAATTATTTTCACTATTTTTATAGCATTTTTATTATTTTATCTATTTTTAATTTTTATTTAATTTTTGGTGCTCTAATTTTCTTTCATATCTCCTATTTGACCCTTAGACTGCTCCGTTGTTCCCCTCTTCTCTCCTTTTATTATTTTTCTTACTATTTCTGTATTCCTCTTCACAATTTTCATCTTTCAACTCATTACTAGTAGTAGTTCTATCCCCCTTCCTCCTCTCATAATCACTTTCTCTTTCCTTTGGTCTTCTCATTTTCCATTTCACCTTTCTATACTATTCCATTTCTCTTCCTGCTTTTATCATTCTTTGCTCTTTTGTTGCTGATAGTGCTATTGAGGTTGGGTGGGGGTTACTTGATTTGGCATTGTTTTGGAGTTGTTTTGTTTTGTTCGGCCAACATCTATACAATAACATATAAGATGTGGTAGGGGTTGAGCCTCTTAGCCAACCAGAGGGGAGTTCCCTCAAAGGAATGGGCCAATAACAATCAGGACCCAAGTACAACAGGAGAGTCCACATAACCCACACAAAGGACATTCCTAAAGCACTGAGATCAGGAGATTAAGGAGTCTGCACCACTGAGTCCCATAGGACTCCTACCACATAAGGCCACTCCGCAAGACAAAAAGTCAAAGCAGATCAATTTAATACAAAGAAGCAAAAACAAAGAAACAACTAAAATGAGGATACAAAAAACAAAAAAAAACAAAAACAAAAAACAACCTCCAAATGAAAGAAATGGAGAAATAGAATTAAAAAAAGAATTAATGAAATTGAGGCAAAAAGAATTAATGAAATTGAGGCAAGCAATCTAACAGACATAGAGTTCAAAGTAATTGTTATAAGGATGCTCAAGGAACTTAGTAAGAACTAGAAGGAACTTAGTGGGAACCACATAGGCATGAAAAAATACATAGAAACATTGAGTAAAAACCAGTTGGAAATGAAGAATGCAACATCTGAAATGAAGAATACACTAGAATGAATTAAAAGCAGGCTAGATGAATCAGAAGATTGAATCAGTGAGTAGGAAGACAAGGTAAAACTATCCAGTTAGAGCAACTAAATGAAAAACCACTCAAGAAGAATGAGGATAGTTTAAGGGAGTATTGTGAAAACATGAAACGTAACAAGATTTACATCATAGGGATACCAGAAGGAGAAGAAAGGGAGCAAGGGATAGAAAACCTGTTTGAAAATAATGACAGAAAGCTTCCCTAATTGGGTGAGGGAAACACTCGTGCAGGTTCAGGAGGCACAGAGTGTCCCAGTCAAGATGAATCCAAAGAGGCCCACACAAAGATAAATCAGAATTAAAATGGCAAAACTTAAAAACAAAGAGAGAATCTTAAAGGCAGCAAGTGAGAGACAGCTAGTTACTTACAAAGGAACTCTGATAAGGCTATCAGCTGACCTCTCAACAGAAACAGAAGAGGTAAGAAGGGATTGGCATGAAATATTCCAAAAAATGAAAAGCAAGGACCTACAGCAAAGACTACTCAGCAAGGCTCTCATTTAAAATGGAATACAAACTAAAGTTTACTGAATAAAAAACAAAATCTAAAGGAATACATTTCCACCAAACCAGTATTGCAAAAGATGCTAAAGGGACTACTTGAAGAAGAAGGGGAAGGAGGAGGAGGAGGGGGAGGGGAAGGGGGAGGAGGAGGAGAAGAAGAAGAAGAAGAGACAAACACAAGAACAAAGGGAAAAAGTGACAATGAATAAGTACCTATTAATAATAACCTTAAATGTAAATGGATTAAATGCTCCAATCAAAAGACTAAATAGGGTAAAATGAATAAGAAAACAGTACCCACAAATACGCTGTTTACAAGAGACCTACTTCAGAATAAAAGATTCATAAAAGCTGAAAATGAAGGGGTGGAAAAAATATTCCATGCAAATGGTATGAAAAAGAGCTGCGGTAACAATTCTTACACAAAATAGACTTCAAATCTAACGACTTAATAAGAGATAAAGAAAGTCACTATATAATACTTAAGGGAGTAGTTAAACAAGAGGGTAAAACCCTTTGAAATATATATGCACCCAATATAGGAGCACCTAAATATATGAAGAAAATCTTGGAGGACTTTAAGAAAGAGATACAATCATTGTAGGGAATTTTAACACTCCACTATCAATAATGGATAGATTTTCCAAACAAAAAAATCAAGAATGATATTGCAGCATTGAAAAACACTATAGATCAAAAGGCCTTAATTAATATTTACAGAAAAATTCACCCCAAAGAAGCAAAATATACATTCTTCTCAAATGCACATGGATCCTTTTCAAAGACAGACACAAAATAAGCCATAACAAATTCAAAAAAATTGAAATCATAGCAAACATCTTCTGAGATCACAACAGCTTGAAACTAGAAATCAACCTCGAAAAAAACTCAGAAACATTCAAATACATGGAGGCTGAATAACAGGTTATTAAATAATGAATGGTTTAACAATGAGATCAAGGAAGAAATCAAAAAGTACCTGGAAGCAAAGGAAAATGAACACACAGAATCCTAAAACCTATGGGACAAAGAAAAGGCATTCCTGAGAGGGAAGTTCATAGCAATACAGGCTTACCTAAAGAAGATAGAAAAGTCTCAAATAATCAACATAACCCTACACCTAAAATAACTAGAGGAACAACAACAAACAAAGCTAAGAGCATGTAGAAGGAAGGAAATAATCAAGATCAGAGCAGAATTAAATGACATAGAGACTAAAAAACTATTCAAAGGATCAATGAATCTAGGAGCTGGTTAATTGAAAAAGATAAACAAAATTGGCAAACCCTTAACCAGATTCATCAAGAAAAAAAGAGAGGACAGAAATAAATAAAATCAGAAATGAATGAGGAGAACTAACAACTGACACCACAGAAATAAAAAGAATTGTAAAAAATTACTATGAACAGCTATATACCAAGAAATTGGACAATGTGGGTGAAATGGATAAATTTCTAGACATACACTCTTCCAAAACTGAATTAGGAAGAAGCAGAAAACCTGAATAGACAGATAAAAAGTATTGAAACTGAAGCAGTCATCAAACAACTCGTGGCACACAAAAGCCCTGGAGGAGATGGATTCATAGGACAATTCTACCATTCAAAGAACACCTCTCCTTCTCAAACTGTTTCAAAAAATTCAAGAAGAAGGAAGACTCCCAGACTCTTTTTCTGGGGCCAGTATTACCCTGGGATTTATTCTAGCCATGAAAGGATGGTACAATATTAACAAATCAATAAATGTGATACAGACATAAACAAAAAGAAAGACGAAAATCATATGATCATATCAATAGATACATAAAAAGCATTTTGTAAAATCTAACACCCATTTATGATCAAACAGTTAGCAAAGCGGGAATACAGAGAGCATACCTCAAAATAACAAAGGCCATATGTCAAAAACCTACTGCCAACATTATGCTGTTTTTGTCAATGGACAAAAACTAAAAGCATTTCCGTTAAGATCAGGAATAAGACAAGACAAGAATGTCCACGTTTACCACTCTTCTTCAACATAGTATTGGAAGTCTGAGCCACAGCGATCATAAAAGAAGAAGAAATAAAAGTCATCCAAATTGTAAAGGAGGAAGGAAAACTGTCATTATTTGCAGATGACATCACAGTGAACATAGAAAACCCTGTAGTCTCCACCAAAAAACTATTCAACCTAATAAGTGAATTTGGCAAAGTAGCAGGATACAAAGTCAATATTCAGAAAGCTATGTCATTTCTGTACACCAGCAATAAACTATCAGAGAGAGAAACTAAGAAAAAATTCCCATTTACTATAGCAACAAAGAAAATAAAGTACCTAGGAATAATGCTAACCAAGAAAGTAAAAGACCTGTACTCAGAAAACTATACAACACTGAAGAAAGAAATTGAGGAAGATACAAATAAATGAGAGCACGTACCCTGTACATGGATTGGAAGAATTAACATCATTAAAATGTCCATACTACCCAAAGCAACTTATAGATTCAACACAATTCCCATTAAAATACCAGTAGCATGTTTCATAGATCTAGAACAAATATTCCAAAAATGTGTATGGAGCAAAAAAGACTCTGAATAGCCTCCGCATTCTTGAGAGAGAAGAAGAAAGTAGGAATTAAAGATAATATATATATATTATTTATACCAGTGTACCAGTGCCTGGTAACAAGTAAATGTAAGTGGTCCCTATCATTTTCAAGTACCAGTGATCTCTAGCTTGAAACTTCAGGAAAACTCAGGGAATGCAGTGCCCTACTGGGCAGGCCTGTTACTGGATAGCCCTGGTTCTGTCCTCTGAGGCAGAATAAAGCAAGGCTACACTTTGTGCAGCTAGGCAGACCTCCTGACACGCAGGAACAGCCAGCACCTCCCTCTGTGCAGAGCTCCTTTTGGGAAGGGTGTCTAGACATGCCACGCCTTGGCTGCTCTCCTCTAACAGCTTCCAGTTTGTCAGCGGTCTTTCCAGAGTGTCATGCAGAATTCACCGAGTCATCTAGCAACCAGGTTATCCACTCACAAAGACCAACTCTGCGCCTTTATCAACCTGGAATCCCATTATGTTATGTTTTTTCTTTTTTGTATGTAATATTATAAGCTTATTGGTGCTAAATATAGGTCTTAATCTCTTAAGTTTTACCTTATTAATTTGATCCAGTGTTCTCTTTGTTCTACTAATAGACTTTGAATAGTCTCTATTTTTTCCACTTTTGTATCAGCTGTAAAGCCATAAACCAGACAAGAAGCTTCCATCCAAGTGGTGTGGAATGGAGCCTTTCCTTTAACTGCTGGCAGCAAGAGAGGGGAGCACTGCTCCATTTCAGTGTGTGGAACAGAATGAGGGTGTGGGGCGTCTTTTAGACCCGACTTACCCTTGGATGATATAGTTTACCCACGATTTTGTTGTTGTTGTTGTTGTTGTTGTTGTTAATAAAAACATTTGTTTTGCATTTCACAAAGAGCAACGTGAGGTCTGCACCATGACTTGACAAGTTACCCAGAGATTTATGGACAATGTGTTCACCTCAGCAGCACGGCTCCAGGATCCACAGAAAGCCAGGCAGGAGTTGTGGGGGAGGAAGGGGGCACAGCAGGAATGTATTTCAAGTCTTTCTTAAAGAAAAGGCAGTAGAGCATTCGAAGTAATTGAAAATCTGTGCAGATAGGGCCTCTCAAACAAACTGTACTGTGAGCTCTTGGGGAAACGGCAGCATAAGGACCTTGATAAATAAAGGGATGTGTTCTTTTGGGAGAGGATGAGGAGGGAGGGTTCCAGTAATCTCTGCAAGCCAAGAAAGCCATTGATCAACAGAAAAATTAATTAATCTATCAATCATTAGGGAGAGGCCTAGAAAAGAAATACCCAGGCTAAAATTCACAGTGAGCAAGAAATGCAAAATATCAAATATACTTTAAGAAAATGTGTCACTGGAGGAAAGTGACTGGATCCCTGAACAGGGTAGAAAAAGTAAGGCAAAACAGGAGGACTGAAATCATCTGATGGAAACTGCAGTTAGTTCACTATTCACTGGGCTCTACTAATATAAGCAGGATCTCTTTCCTAGAACTCTGGGAGGAAAACCTTTTTTTGTTTCAAAATGGATAAAGACTCTCAGGTCACATGATGTACGCTTTCCATATATGCAAATAACTAAGAGATACTAAAGACATATATTCCTTAATGTGAGGATTTTCTTTGGAATTAAAGAGAGAAAGTGAAAACGTGTAAGTAGAACATGATAATATTGAGTAAGCAACAAGAAGCCATAGGAGACAAAAAAGGGGGAGGGAAATGAGAAGGAAACCAAAATATTATTGAGAGCCTATTGTATGTTAAGTGCTTTCCATACATGATCTCTTTTATTTCTTCCCAAGATTCCTTAGTGTAAAAAACCCATTTTAATAAATGAGAAAACTGATACTCAATGAGTTTAAGTAATTTTCTCAAGGCACACAAGTACTAAAAACCAAATATGATTCCAACACAGTTTGTCTGCCTCTAAATCCTATACTTCCTCAATGCAACACACCACCTCCTTGGTTTACAGATTATTTGGGAAGAGTAGATATGTATAAATTGAACAAAACAATTATGCCAGAGAGAACTGAATTGGTAATTTTATTATCAATAATATGGATAGCTTTGTAGCACAGATTAGAAATAGTTCTGGAGTTCAAAAGCAAAGACAACCAATGAAATCTGGAGATGCCAGAGAAGACGGCTTTGCAGAGGAGTTGGCCCTGTGTTGAGCCGTGAACGATGGGTATAGAACTTGACTGGGGAGGAAGGGG
>PVJI01031993.1:0-12626 GCA_004026765.1 Micronycteris hirsuta
TTTTTTTTTTTTTTTGAGATAGGCCTGTAATGCTATGAATTTCCCTCTTAGGGTTCACTCATTGCATCCCACAGATTTTGGATTGCTGTGTCCTCATTTTCATTTCTTTCAATGTATCTTTTGATTTCTTCCTTAATCTCATTGTTGACCCATTCATTGTTTAATAACATGTTATTTAGCTTCCATGTCTTTGTGTGTTTTTCATTGTTCTTGTGATTGATTTCTAGTTTCACAGCATTGTGGTCAAAGAAGATGCTTGATATGATTTCAATCTCAAATTTATTGAGACTTGTGTTGTGTCCTAATATGTGGTTTATCCTACAAAACGGTCCATGTGTACTAGAAACATATGGATATTCTGCTGTTTTGGGGTGAAATCCTCTGAAGATATCAATTAAATCCTTTTGATGTAGTGCAACGTTTAAGGCTGTTGTCTCCTTGTTGAAGATCTAGCCATTGAAGTCAGTGGTGTGTTAAAACCCTTGACTATGAGTGTATTTCTGTTGATCTCTCACTTTATGTCCATCAAGATTTGCTTTACACGTTTAGGTGCTCCCATGTTGGATGCATAAATGTTTACTGTCATTATATCCTCTTTTTAGATAGTTACCTTTATCATTATGTAGTGTTCTTCTTTGTCTCTGACTATAGCCTTGGTTTTAAAGTCTATTTTGTCAGATATAAGTACTGCTACCCCAGATTTTTTTCTTTTCCATTTGCATGAAATGTCTTTTTCCATCCTTTTACTTTTAGTCTATGTATCTTTCAATCTGAGATGGGTCTCTTCAGAGGCAGCATATATATGGGTCTTGTTTTCTTATCCATTTGGCTGCCTTATGTCTTTTGGTTGGAGTATTTAAGCCATTTACATTTGATTATTGGTAGATATATATATAGTGCCATTTGATTATTGATAGATATATATGTAGTGCCATTTTATTGTTAGACTGTTTTCCTCTATTTTTTCCCCTCTTTCTCTTCTTCTTCTTCTTAAAACAAGCCCTTTAGCATTTGTTGCAGTACTGGTTTGATGTTAACAAACTCTTTTAGATTTTTCTTGTCTGGGAAGCTCCTTGTTTCTCCTTCCTACTCCCCAATTTTAGACTAAAACTCCCTTCTATTACAGTTCTGCTGAACTAAGGTAGTCTATGTGGCTTCTTACAAAAGATTAAAACCCTGCAGTATTTTGTAGTCACTTCTCACATTTTCATTCAGTCTTTAGAAAATTTTAATTCCATCTTCAAATTTTTCTTAGATTGTGTTATAATGTTTCTTAAATTATTTGCTTATAAGACTGGCAATGGATCACAATAAATCGTTAACAAATCTCTTTGAACAACGCTATATACCAATCATTATAGACCTAACAGACATCTATAAACATTACATCCACAAACAGAAGAATATACACATACTTCACAAGTGTACATTGAACACTCTCCAGAATAGACCATATGTTAGGCAATAAAATGAACCTCAATAAATTTGGAGGGGTTGAAATCATATAAAGCATATTCTCTGACCACAATGGAATTAAAGCAGAAATCAGTAATAGAAGAAAATTTAGGAAATTTAGCAAATTCACAAATACATGTAAACAAACTCATAAATAACAAATAAGTGAAAAAATCACAGGGAAATTAAAGGACACTTTGAAAATGAATGAAAATGAAAACATAGCCCTTACTGATGTGTCTCAGTCGGTTGAGCATAGCTCCGAAAAGTGAAAGGTCGCCATTTCGATTCCTGGTCAGGGCACATGCCTGAGTTGCAGGTTTGGTCCCCAACTGGGGATGCCTACACTAGGCAACTGATGGATGTTTTTCTCCCTCTCTCTCCCTCCCTTCACCTGTCTCTAAAAATAAATAAAATCTTTAAAAAAAGAAAATGAAAACATATCAAAACTTAATATAGTGAAAGCTATGCTTAAAGTGAAATTTATAGCTGTACATGTCTACATTAATAAAAGGAAAAATGTCTGAAATAACTGAAACTTACACTTTAAGAAGCTAAAAAAGGAAGAGTAAACTAAACTGAAGGAAGCAGAAGGAAAGGATTAAGATTAAAGTGGAATTAATGGAATAAAGAATAGAAAAAGGAAAAATCAATGAAACTAAAGTATTTTCTTTGAAAAGATCACAAAATTGGCAACCCTTTATTTAATTCATCCAGAAAAAGACTAAAATTACTAAAATCAAAAACAAAACAAAAACCAAAAAGGAACTGTAACTACCAACCTTAAAGAAATAAAAAGAATTATAGTGGAATATAAGAACAACTGTAGGTAACTGGAGAGCATTATGCCAAGTGAAATAAGCCAGTCAGAGAAAGACAAATACCATATGATCTCACTCATATGTGGAATCTAATGAATAAAATGAACTAACATGAAAAATAAGAGACAGACTCATAGATAGAGAACAGACTGACAGCTGTTGAGGGGTAGGGGTAGGGGCCTGGGTGGAAGAGGGTGGGAGACTGAGCAAAAATAAAAAAGGAGAGGAAAAAACTCATGAACATGGACAACAGTGTGGTGATTCCTAGGAGGTGAAGGATTGAGGAACATGGAGGAGGGTTTAGGGGGGATAAATGGTGATGGAAGGAGACTTGACTTGGGGTGGTGAACACACAACATAGTATACAGATGATGTGTTGTGGAATTATGCACCCGAAACCTGTATATTTTGTTAAGCAGTATGACTCCAATTAATTCAATTAAAGATAACTATATGTAAAAAATTAGATTACTTAGATGATAGAAACAGATTTTTAGGAAAACACAAATTACTGAAACTAACTCAAGAAGAAATAAGTATCACATTGAAAAATAATGAGCCTATAAGAAAGAAAGATTGATTTAATATTTTAAGACTACCCACAAAGAAAAGTCCAGGTACGGATGAACTCACAAGTGAATTCTATCAGTAATTAAAAAAGATTTAATAGCAGTCCTTCACAAATTCTTCCAAAATAGAAGAGGAGGTAACAACTCCCAAATCATTCTGAGGCCGATATTTTCATAATGCCAATGCCAGACAAAACATTACAGGAAAACTACAGACCAATATCCTTTATATATATAATTGCAAAATCCTCAAAAAAATATTAGCAAACCAAATCCAAAAACATGTAAGAAGGATTATATACCACAACAAAGTGGGATTCATCTCAGAAATCCAATATTGACTTAATATGTGAAAATCAAGCAGTGAAATATACCATACTAATAGATTGAAAAACAAAATCTATAAAATCCAATAACCTGTTATAATAACAACCATAGGAATAGAAGAGAATTTCCTTAATTTGATAAAGAGCATCTGTGAAAAGCCTACAGATAATATCACACATAGTTGTAGAAGACTGAATATTTTCCGCTGTACATCAGCAACAAGTAAAGGATGTCTGGTCTTGCCGCTTCTATTCAGCAATATACTAGAGATCCTAATCAGTGCAATTAGGCAAGAAAAAAAACCCAAACATCCTAAATAAGGTCTTGTTATGTGGAACTTGAAGTCTGAGAGCTGTAAGGGCACTAAAGTCATTTTTCTTTTGTTGCTGATAAAAAGAGAGGAAATACTTTCATTGTCATATAAAATGGGAGATGCAAAATGAAGCCAGCAGAAAGCTGTGGATTTCAAGTCAAAACTAAAAAACAGTTGCTGATCATTGAAATACAAATGTGAAATGTGATACGTAAAGACATGCATGCCAGAAATATAATGGCAGCAAGTAAAGATTTTAGTTTCTTGAGTGACTTGGTTATGACTTGAGATCTGAGGGAATTTTTTATGGATATGAAGAAACCATCTATGAGCCAGCTGAACTGCAGGAATGATGACTAGCAAGAAATACAAGGCTCTTCTCAGTAGGACTCATAAGAAAATCCAAGTCTATAAAGTGATCTCTGGAGGTTGGCAAATAAAAGGTAAGAAATTTCTCTAAAATGAAAACCATCCTACCAAACTGAACCATTTTAAGAAAAGGTAGGCAAAAATGGATATCTAGGTGGATAATGAGTTATTTGCATAGCTGATAACTTTGCCCTTGGTAGCAACAAAGAAAGACTAACTCTTTTATCTTAATTCCTAAGTCAGTGAGTAGCTATCATAGGAGATGTCTGTTCAGCAGGCTACACTAAATGATTCCAGTGATTCATCACATTGCTGCTTTTAACAAGCTATACAATTAATGTTTTTAAAGATAATTCAAAGCATCCATTCAATAAACTGCAGTTAAATAATGCCATTTTCTTCAGTAAAGGACTCCAAGCAAGGTGCTATCCTACACTTCATCTCACATTTGCCTATGTTTTGGTACTAGGGCAGTAAATAACTGTCTTTCCACCAATCAGCTAATCTCCCATTTAAAAAAAAAGTCAATATTGCATGTGCAACTGAGAGTATGAAATTGTTGTCTACTCAGTCCACATCATTCTTTGCTGCATAAATAAACAACATAGACAGTGAAAGACCATGAAATATATTTCAGAACACTGACATATAAAACATACCCACGTGTCCTACCAAATGGTGTGAGTTTATACTGTGAATAGCAGGCTGTGTGGGTAGTTTCACTGGCTGGAAAAGGCTCAAATAATGATACGGCTTTGAATTTCAGTTCTCAGGGACTCATCGTATTTTAATTTATCAGTCAGCTTCATAATGAAGCATTCTGCTTTATGAAACTAAGTGAAGAAATGGTGTGCAAATCACAAAAAGGGGTTAGCCAAGTTATATAGATAATATCACAGTGGAAGCCTATGGGGAACTGTCTAATATTCCATCAACATGGAAAACCTACAAAATAAAAGTCAGTCTAAAGCTACAGTTTTCTGGTACAAATCTCTCAGGATTTCCGCTTTGTGTGTGCAAAATTTCTTTGAGTGGTAAGATAGAGGCTCAAGTGCACAAAGTATATTATCAAAGAGTATGTGTGCAAATATACAGAAATAAAAATATTCCTGAATGAAAGAAGCAAATAATAAGGACACTGATTCAAAAGTTTCTAACTTAAGAGCTCTGAGTCTGTAAGACCCAAGATCACTCAAGATCATTCTTGTTGAAGTGAATAAATCTAAAGTAGAGTAAACAGAGCAGGTGACATTAGGAGATTATTTTATTGACAGAGAAAGCTTCATGAGCTTTACTTATAAGGTTACCCTAAATGTAAGGCGTGACACAGCATGGGACACAGACAAGACAGGAAGAAGAATTAGGCCACTGTGAAATGGACAGTAAAAAGGTAAGGCAGAGTTAGAAGCCATGGCATGCATAAAAAGAACAGGGCAGATGAAAGAAATCCCAGAGTTATTCTGGAGGCATATCAATTGCACTAAAATATGGGGCCCAATTATAGAAGCCCAATTATATTTTTAGTGCATATCAATTACACTAAAATATGGGGCCCAATAATAGAAGCCCAATTATATTTTTAACTTCTAATCATGGGATGAAACACATTATAGCATTATCTATAATGTATTCATATTGCAATTCTGATTATGTCTATGATTCAAAGAGTTTTAGAGTTTTGGGCAGAGAGTTGATTTGCATTGTTAAGAATAAAACATTTCAGCCCTGGCTGGTGTAGCTCAGTGGATTGAGCGCAGGCTGGGAACCAGATGGGCCTGGTTCGATTCCCGGTCAGGGCACAAACCTGGGTTGCAGGCCAGGTCCCCAGTGAGGACCATGTGAGAGGCAACCATACATTGCTGTTTCTCCCTCTCTTTCTCCCTCCCTTCTCCTCTCTCTAAAAAATAAATAAATAAAAAATCTTAAAAAAAAAGAATAAAAAGTGTAGTTTGTAAGTAAAAAAGATTTAAAAAACCTCAAACTATAAAGTGGTAGAAAGGAATGTGTTGCATAAATTAGGTAGTAAGAGAAGGAAGCGTCATTGAAAAAGCTATGAAGCTGTAAGGTCCACTTCAGATAAATGCCACTGGTAAGACATCACTAACACATAGCATGACCAGTCACTGTCTTGGATAAATCTCAATATTTACATTTACAAAGTACAATTCCTATAAAATGGACCAAGAGCAATATAATAAAAATATTGTTTACCATAATTTGCAATTAAATGGATAGCTCGATGATGTCCCATCTCGTGAAGAATCTGTAAAAGGTCACCGACAGTCTTGTTTTTCTGTGCCCAGGACCAAAGCAATTCTCTGGTTCCACTTTTACCTTGGTCTACATATTTTTCAATGTGACGAACATCCAGCCAGCTGCTTGAAAGTCGCTCCGCTGTAGGAAATTGCAATAGAAAGAACCAAAGAATCGTTCACTTTTTAGAATACTTGTTTTGGTGTGCCTTATGTGTTTTATTCAATTCTTTATAGTTTTTATTTTTTTATTTTGAACTAACTTTAATTCCTCACCCAGTTTCCCCTAATGCTAACATCTTACATAACCACAGTCCAATGACTAGAATCGATGATGACTAAACTACAGACCTTATTCTAATTTCACCACTGTCCCTTTTCTCTTCTAAAATCCTATCCAGTTTCCTGCATTGCAATTAGTTGTTACTTCTTTTTATTCTCCTCCAATCTGATGTTTCTTGGGCTTTCCTCATCTTTCAGGACAGGAAAATGCTGTTAGGTCTTTTTTCATGCATAATATCAAGGGGTTCATGATGTTGATGTCTTATACCCTGGTGATGTTTATCTGGGTCTCTCAGGTAAAGTGGAATCTGCATTATAAAATTATCTTTCCATTTATAATTAACCATTCTGGGAGAAATACTTCGAGACTATGGAAATACCCTATTTCTTCTCAGATTTTGCACATAAATGTTTGCATCTATTAGTGGATCTTGTTTACCATGATTATTACTCTGGTGTTTGCTTAATGGTGATTTTCTATTTTCCTTTTTCCTTCTATGTTAACTGGAATTCTTCCATAAGAAAGTGCTCTCTTCTCCTCCATTTGTTTGACTAATTTATTTATTTATTTCATCATAACTTACAAGTATTTATTCTATAGGTTAAAATCCAAAGCTATCATTATTTATTTTGTTGCTAAAATTGTTCCAGCTTTGCCCATTCAGGTTGGCTCCTGTGTTCTCTTGGCAAGCCCTATCATTTTTGCAACACTTCCTCATGTTTTGGCTTACAACATGTTCTAGGCCCATTTTGTATTCTCCTGCCCCAGCCCTGTTCCTAATTACTTTTCCAAGGAGTCCAGCCAGGAACATTGAAGAGCCAAAGTATAATTCTCCAGGCTCCCACCCCCACCACAGCAATGGTAGAAGCACATGTCGATATGGGGGTGCTTCAAGACCCAAGCGGCCTGGAATGTTGGACAACCACGTGGAGGTCAAGTGTCTGGGACTCTCAGTGTTCTTCCCATGAGCAAAAGGTAAACCTCTGTCATGTTAACCACTGAGATTTTTGTGGGGTTTGTTAACTGCAGCATAACTTAGTCTATCCTGACTAATATGCACAAGTTTTATCTTGAATTTTCTGTTATTTTAGTCTCATTTTGTACAAGAAGAGAGTGAAAGGGAGTGGCAGCTTTTGTGAATACATATCAAACAAGGGAAGATAAAGTAGAGACATTCAATTTGAAAGCATGCTTAAAGCCGTAGAGGCAAAAACAGCTACAACAAAATGTGTGAATCATTAAGTTGGAATGCGTATACCCTTACTCCATATTTTAACTTCTAGCAAGAATATATTCACTCTTCATCTCTTTGAAGAGTTGATGTCTCACGTGAAGAGGCAAGGACTATCCAAATGCTAATATATATTTTAATAGCTTATCATTAAAAAAATAGAAGGGGCCTTTAGAGCAAAAATGTGGTAACTCTAATGTATTTCTTTTTGATGACATAATCTACCTGTTTGGTTGAAGCATATTTTTCATAAACACTACTTATTTCTAAAATTTCTTGGAGGAAATACTGCAAATCCATGTAGTAATTGCATGCACCAAGTGTGAGTGGAGCAAGAAAAGGGGTCCCTAACTAAAGGTGGGGACATCATAGAAGGCTTCCTAGAGAAGCGGTTTCTAGAGCCTGAGCCGAGTTTAAAACTGTGAGTATTTCTAAAGCGAGGCCAATTTTTTAAAGGATTATTGGATAGGGTACACTATCCCAGGGAGAAAAAAAAATCACTGGAGTTTTAGTTTGAAAAAAGACAAAAGAATGAACTCTAAGCCTCATGGACTATAATGTCTTCTAAGGAGAAAGGCTGCCAGTCAAGAGAGCATTGCCAGCCTCCCCAAAATATGTAGGACATGTTGGTTTAGTGGTGGCCCTGCCATTGACCTACAGTGCAATTCCAGACAAGTCACAGCCTCGCTGAGCAATCTCAAACTTCTCGTTAGTAAATGCCTTTTGAAGCAATCCCTCCCAAAACATGCAGTAAATTAGTCTGCCCTTCCTTGGCCTGCTCATTACAGGAGCACTGACGTTAAAACCCACATCCCCAGTCTTTAAAATGCTTCCTAGTCTCAAAGTTAACATTCCAACGAGTTAATGCTAAATATCAAATTTCAGGACAGGGAAAATTTAGGTTTCTGCTTTTTCTATTAGTAATTAATTTGGCTAATATTTAGAGAGTACTAGGCATAACGTATCATATACATCGATAATATTTATATAGCGTATAACAGGATTCTTTTTCTCTCTTTTCTTTTTTAGATAAAATAGTTCCATCTACACTTTGAATCTTCGGGATAAGACATGCACATCATTTTATAGGGGTGAAGAAGGAAGACGGCCTTGTGGGCTACCAGTCAGGGAGGGAGCCTGAGGGTGACGGGACTTCAGCTGCTTTGCTGGGTGGATTGGGGTAAAGTTTACATAGGCTGAGTGAGGAAAGAGCCTGTCAAATGGGGAATTGTTCCAGAAACGAAGAAGAGGTCATGCGAGGGCAGGGGAGACCAGCGCTGCTTACAGCAGAAGAGCTATGTCAGAGAAAAGGTGAACCAAATCCACGAAGTCCCCAAGTTACCTTTGTAAGAATGTGCTCAGCACCCAGTAGATGTTCAATACATGTTTGCTGAATGACAGAAAGGGTCTCTGAGTGTTAGCCCAAGTTAAACTTTATCCTGAAAGTAGATGGGCCAATCTAAGATTTCTGATGCAAAGAGGAAGCTTTACTCTTTAGAAGATTCATCTGGGAGCAATAGTAGCAGGAGGCTCATATACAAGATTTGCACATAAAAAGGTGTAAAGACTTTCTCATGGGAGGAAAGAAATGATTTATAACTATTAAGGAAAAAGAGAAGGAAATAAATAGAGTGTAATATTCTAGAAGTAAAGAACAGACATAACTTTTCAAGTCCCGGGGATGTCAGATTTCCCACCTAATTCCATCCCCTGCTTTTCCTAAAAAAAAAAAAAAAGGTTCTGAATTTTCCTTTTAGAAGTGCAATAGGCCACGAGTCTGCTCTCCCATCCTGTGACTTGGCTGAAAAACTGCTAATGTAAAATGCTCTTCCTTAAGCACATTTCTGAGATTGAGCTGGTGTGTAAATGAACAGATGCCAAAAGTGCTGGGCTTTTAGTTCCCTAACACTGACCGGGGGCAAAGGTTCTGAGTTTGCACTAAGTCTAAGGAAAGCTAGATTAGGCAAAGACATTTTTCTAATAAGAATAGTTCATGGTGTGAAACTGAACTATTTTTCAGTTAAGATGGATTCTGCATGCATGGGTTGCTTCCAGGACTAGAAATGAAATGTATTTTCTCTTTCTCTAACTACTGATTTACAGTGCAACCTTAATAGCTTTTGTCCAATGATGATGCATTCTGAATATAAACACCATTATAGAGCATTATTAGCATCCATAGATGTATAATTCATTTAGATTGAATTCTATAAAACAATACATTCAATTTGATGCAAAAGGATGCAAACTTTTGACCTTAATTATATTCCTCAATATTCCTACTTTTCTCTTATACTTCCGTATTTGTCCCCTCCCAGGACATAGTACTTTGTTTATTCGCAAAACTAAACAAATAAAGAATATAAGGGGACTAAATGGTAATGGGAAAAAAATACAATAAATCTGAGCAATAAAAATAAGTAAATAATTTTAATAGGAAAAAAAATAAACTTCTCTATGATTGTATTGTTAAAATTAACAGCATTCTAAATGAAAAGATAAATTTAAAAAAATATATGCTGTAGCAAAGCATTGTTTAAAACCATTTTGGAAGGCAAATCTTTTGTTTGAAAGGCATCTTGGCATAATCTAAGCCAAAAAATTGACTGGAGAAGTTCAGAGATTAGTTTATCTGAATATACTAGTTGCTTAATAATCACTCTGTGCCCAAAGGTATTCAAAGGCTCTGTTTGGAGAGGCAGGACTATCTAGGTAGTGCTAACCGCTGGGGAATTCAGCTGCAGAAATCACTCCCCATATGCAAATATGTGTCTGAAGGGGTTTTTTAGAATAACGCAACACACCCCATTTAGGTCTTTTTTATTTGCATTTTACCACGCGATAAAATCCATAGGAAATTAAGACTGCAGTCTCAAAAAGTTTGTTTTGAGAGAATATAATGGGAAAAAGAAAAGATGACTCTCTCCCTTCTTCCTACAAAACACACAAAAAATCAGGCTTTTTTTTTTTAAAGAACATTTAAGATTGAAGATATTTTTAATTCCAGAAAGAGTTAAAAATTTTTTAAAGTGTAAGTTAATTCAACTCCTTTTCCCCAGACCATAGCATCGATAGCCACTAGCTAAGAAATTTTGTAAGAATTAATACTAATCCATACTTAAGCTTATGTGTACTTGTTCCCCCAATACCTGAATAAGACTTATAACTTAGTAACTGGGAAGTGTTGTGCATGATTTTTCAGGTATCCCCCCATCTCTCCTGCTCTCTCAATCCAAGACCCAGGTAAGGATCTAACATTACCTCTGGGAAAGAATTTAAGAACAGTTCACCCTCAACATCAACGTCTAGGACTCAGAATCCACACCCAGGTAATGATCAGTACTGTTTACCCTCACTCTCTTCCCTGTTAATTTTTGTATAGCATCTGTACCGATCTGTTGCCTTCATTAAGTTGGAAAATCCTTAGAGGCAGAGGCCATGACGTGATATAATGCTTTGTCTAAGATTCTGCTCAAGAAGGTCTTTTTTAAGGTGACAAACAAAATTTATTTTATTTTTTTAATATATTTTTTTTATTTTGCTAATTCTTTTTCTTCAAGTACAGTTGTCTCCATTCCCCACCTCCACTCCCCCTAACCCCAGCCATCTCCACCTCCCACTCTCGATCCTAGTCCCCTTGGCTTTGTCCATGTGTCCTTTATAGATGTTCCTTGACAACCCTCCCCCCTTTCCCCCGTTATCCCCTCCCACCTCCCCTCTGGTCACTGTCAGTTTCTTCTTAATTTCAATGTCTCTGGAGATTTTATATATAAATAAATAATATATATCCAGAAGGTTTTGGATGTTTAACAGGCATCTGTTCATTAATTCATTCACCTAATGCCTACTCTGTACCAGGTACAATTTTAGATGCTAGAGGAGTAAGCAGAAAACAAACAAACAAAAATCCCCTGCTTTCATGAAGCTTATTTCTCAATGGACAATAAACAAAGACAGATAAAGTCTGTGGAGAAGGACAAGTGACCGGGGGAAAAATGAAGCAAGAAACAGATATGGGGTATGTGGCAGTGTCCATTTTAAAAGACAGGCTAGGCAACAGTTAATCAAAAGCATGAAGGAAGTGAGCAGGTAAGCCTCAACTAGGTACCCACAGGGAAAATATTCCTTGCGTGTCAAGGAGGCCAATGTAGCTAGAGTCGATCAAAAAAGAAGGAAATGAGAAAAGCGATGTTGGACTTTGGTGTTTACTGAGAGATGGGAAGTTGCCGAAAGGTCCTGAACAGGATAATGACCTAAGGGACTTCACACGTATCCTTTACTCACTGGCTCCTGTGAGTGGAAGACGGACGGAAGGAGGGCAAGGGCAGTAGCAGGGAGCCCAGTTAGGAGGCTGCTGGAATTGTCCCAGTGGGATCTGCTGGTGATGTGGACCAGGGTGGCTGCGGTGGCAGTGGTAAGAAGTGGTCAGATTATTACCTTGATCCTGAAGGCACAGCCAACAGAATTTCCTGAGAGACAGGATGTGGTTTGTGAGAGAAAGCAAGAAGTCACAAAAGACTAACATTTTTGCCTTGAACAAATGAGGAATGGAATTGCTTATTAACTGGGATGGAGAAAAACTTCGGGGGAGGGGAGCATTTCTGGACTGTTAAGTTGGAGTTGTCTGTTAAATTGGCAAGTAGATGGATGGTGTTGATGTTCAAGAGAGAGACCCAAGCAAGAAGTTTGAGAGTTATTAGCACAGAAGGGGAACTGACAAGACAGTGGGGACAGCAGATAAATAGAAGAGGTCCATGGACTGACTCCAGGGGCACTCTAAGAGATCAGAGAGCTAAAGAGGAACCTGTAAAAAGAGAAGAAAATAAATAGAGTGTAATGTTCTAGAAGTAAAGAACGTGCCTCAAGGAGGAAGGAATGATCCACTGTGTCAAATAAGATGAAGAACTGCCCATCGGATTTAGCCACAGTGACCTTGGAGGAGAGGACTTTCAATGGAGCAGTGGGGGTGAGAGTCTGCCTGCGGCAGATTCAGGGGAGAATGGAGA
>PVJI01031994.1:0-12619 GCA_004026765.1 Micronycteris hirsuta
CAGGCATTAGCTTAAAGTAATGACCAGATTGGTAAGGCCAGGATAACTCAGAGCTGGAACACACAAGAGATATGGAGGAAATGACACCGCACCAACTCTTCCAAGAACCAAGCACTGTCCAAGGCAGTTTACCCTGGGAACCTGCTCTCAGGGGAGTTGGGTGTGCTTTTAGAAGCTGAGTTGTATGTATTCATCAGTTCCGGTGAAGGTGGGAAAAGGTAAAACTATCTAAAAAGGGGAAAATCACCACCCTCAAGGAACACTCAATGGAGTCCAACCTGTGAGTTGCCTGTGAAATCAGCCCCAGAGCATTACATTTGAGGCAAATCCCTGCACAGAATCAAGTGGATAATGAAGAACATCTTTCCTAATGTCCTGTTCATATAAGACTTCTTTCTTCCCTTAGCTCTTGAACATTTTTAGCATATTTTTTTAAAGTTCCTTTCAGATTGCTCGATTATCTGTAGATTCTTGGTTTGAGTATCTGCAAATGGGTTTTTTTACTATGAGCTCATCTCCTGGGACGGCTGCCCTTTGTGAGACTCTTCCTGGTGATCTCAATGGGGAGGATGTGAGGATGGGTGTTTTTGTTTCTTCATTTTTTCAGTCCTTGCATCAGTTTTTACATTAGTTTTTTCATATATTCTTTATAAGTAGTGAAACTTTGAGCCTCAATTCCAGGTGTGGCTCAGGTTAGGACTCAAAATTTTTCAGAGATGACTCTTTTTTTACCCACTGCCCAGGTGGGTTCCCCAATTCTGTGCCACATCCCCTGTGGACCCTTACTGCAGACTGGACAGTCCTTTTCTGACCCATGGCTTTAGGCAAGGAGCCAGGTCCAAGTTCTAGCCACTCAAAGGGACCTACAGTCTCAATTCCAGCTGCCAGGACATAGTCTAAATTCCATCTGCTTTCCAGTAGACAAGTATTGATCTGGTTTTCCCAGCTGTAAGAATGCAGTCCTATCTCCTCCAAAAGTCTGTCATAGCCACCAAAACCTGCAACTGCCAAATCACTGGGATTTCATATTTCATGTAAAGAAGTCTGAACGTGTTTTCATGTACAGGATGATGCAGTCAAACCACAGTGGCCTGGGAGTCAGGAGACCTGAGCTCTTGTCTGAGTGCGGCCTCAAACAAGCTGTGGGACTGTAGCTAAGTTTGTTGACCATTTTGGGTCTCATGGGAGAAAACTAAGAATTTGGAATTAAAATAGAGAGTATGTGGGCTTCAACCAGCTCTAAAATTCCATGACTCTATAAAACACTGTATTTCATCTTGAGTTTTTTTTCTGGTGGTAATAATTCAAGTTTATTCATTAATTAACAAACATTAAAAGATTAATTGACTGACTCAAGGATTCCATCAAAGCATGCTTCTCAGAAATAAAAGATATACACTAACAATAAAATCTCATCTGAAATAACTTCATTAAAGAATATTTGAAATCATTTAAGAATGACTATCTTTCATTTTCTAGGGCCTAGTGTGAGTCCAGGGTAGGGGGCAGCAGGTGCCTAGGGAGGGTGAGGATAATTTAGAGGAAGCTTCCAGACCCTAGCTTCCCAGTACTGTGCAGCTCCTCCTGGAAGCCACATCAGCATTTCAAACACTTGCGCCTGACAGGTGAACTCACAAAGATTAGGAGGCAGACAAATTCTGTTTTATTTTCTCAAGCCAGGCTCAGTATGTAAACATTAACTGTTCATACACATTATTCAACATTCCCCATTCATTTTTCATGAACCCATACAAACATATCAAAAGGATAGATGTTTCACTCCTTAGTGCTTCCCTCAGAATTATAGACAGACTCATTTTCCTCTGTCAGAAAATCTGAAGGCCAGAGTCTTTGTTGAGTGTGAGAATAACTCATGGAAATAGAAAAAGCTTTACAAAATGGTACCTCCCGCACCATCCCTGCCGTCCTCCTCTCCCGTCAGGCAGTGTGTGTAGTCATATAAACACCCTTCGGAAATACGCACTGCGTGCAACTCAGGTATCTAAGCACGCAAGAGGCAACAGCTTAGGCACTGTGTGCAGGACTGAGCTGAAGTTTCCAGAGCTTCTCCAAGGCCTAGAGTACCTATTACCTCAAAAATCCTTGTCACAACCACCTTCCCATTTGCTGCAGAGAACCTTATTTAAGCATCTCTCCTCAAAGGTATTCCAGAGATACACTCATACCCAGGAAAAAAAATCACTGCAGGAGAGCTTGAAGATGATGACAGTCAATCATTTTGATTACATCCCATATGATGGAAATTAGGTAGAAGCAGAACTAGAGCCAGAGTTTGAAAACGAGGGCTCCAGTCCCCACTCTGCCTGGAACTGTGAGACCATGCCCAAGTTGTCAGGCACCTCTGGGTCTTAATTTTCTCATTTATAAAATGTGTAGGTTTGATAAAATTATCTCTAATGTAATTGTCAGTTCTAAAGTTCTAGTAGTCTATGATAAGGTTACTAAGAACTAAGAAAGCATCATTTATATTGTAGACAAAATCTAGGTGATTACATGGGGAGAACTCGAAAGTATAGATTCCCAGACCCCACCCCAAGGCTTGGGAAGTGGTTTCTAAAGCACCTCAGAGATCCTGATGGCAAACCAGAACTGGAAACCACTGATCTCAGAGAACAGAACTGACTTGACTGCATGGCCAAGGGGACAACAGTGAACTGGCTGGATCAACCTGGACAGGTAATCAAGAAATGACATTCTGTGGGGATAACTAGTGTTCACATTAATGAATGGGGAAATGTCTTTAATTTGCAAATGATAGTAAACCTGGGACAGGCAGGAATCAGCATTCAAAAAATGTTAGAGACTGAAGGAGTGGACGGAACCCAGTGGTATAAAGATCGAAGAGGAAAGAACCAATGAAGCATCCCTGGAGAAAGAAAAACCTCACTAAGATGAAGTGGCAGGGCTCTTTGTCAGAAATAAATCCAAGTGTTAGAGTGGATAGCAAACTCACCAGGAACCAGACATTTTCACTGGACTTGGGAGTAGATGTAGGAATTGAATAAGGCTGGTGTTTCATTGTTCTAAAATCCAAGAATTTCAGTTACAGCAGTTTAAATAACAGCAGTCCCCTCAGAACAAGGTTCAAATTTCAGCTGCCATGGTAGAGTGACTTAGCGGTTTGCATACAGTACAAATTTCACTGCTAGCTCTTCAGTTCACAAATCACAACCTAAATAACAGGTAAACATCATGATCAGTGACAAATCACACTACTTCTTTCAAAGTATGTCAGTGATTGGTCACTGTGCAGCTTTTAGGTCCATACGGCAAACAACAAACTGTGTAGTGAGACTGCCTCCTTGCGTCCCGGTGATAAACCCCAAAAACGGAATGGATAATGGAAAGGGGCAGACTGGCCAACAAAGATGAAAGTGTAGCAAAGAAACAAAAAGTGCTAACACTGGAATGTGAGCAGAGTTGTAGAAGAAACAGTGAACCATGTGATTGCTGACGATGCTGCCGTTGGAGAGACTGGCTACGCACCAGAGGAACTTTTAGTGAAGGCAAACTCATCGCCGTGAATGAGAAAAGTGGTTGTGACGAAAGCTGTGAAGATGTCCCAGAGGAAGTGATGTTGGCAAAAAAACTTCATATGAAAGGAAATCTTGGAGATATCTCCTGACATTGAAAGTACAAAGGATACAATGGTAGAAGCCGATCCAAACAGAAAGGAGTGTGTATGACAATTCACCAAGGCACAGAAAGGATGTTCGCTCAGTGTTGCAAGTCAGATATCAAGAAGGCAAGCACTGTTCACACTACACTGGATGAGTTGTTTTTTTTAAAATAACAACACTTTGTCAATATTTGTAGTGTTTTAACTTACAGCATACCAATATTAGTTTGACTAGGTTTTTCATTTATCTACACATTTCTATAGGAATAGAGTTTTAAAGGTTTTGACACACTTATGTACCATAACCACTAATCATTAAGATCACGTTACACAGTCTGAGCTTGCACGTTTTTTTTGCAGTCTCCCATGGTCACTTTATAGTCTCACACTACCGTGCACAGCAGAAACTGCCGGTATTTAGAAATCATGAGGTCAGTTCCTCATTATACTAAGTGCTTGCCAGATATTTCCACAGCACCAGATCCAGTTTAGACATTACAACCAAAGACTGACATGGAGAATTTGAAGGGGAAGATGAAAGCAACAATAAGAAAGAGGCTAAATAACCAGACCAAAGGAAAATGTGTAAGGAAACAGGGATTTCTGTCACTGAAAAGAAGGCCGAAGTGGTAATTTAACTATGGCTGATCTTCAGTGACTTTTACATAAGGGATACTGACTAGTCATTATTCATCTCCACTGAAGACCGAACAAGTAAAAATCACTTTTAACTGCAATATGAGGGAGGTGAGCAACTGAAGAATGAACTTACAGTGAAAAAGGTACTATATATCAGAACACATTTCAAAGACAGCTGAGTAATTTTCTTTCTGAATGTCTTAAATGTAGCATCAGTTCTTATCCACCTGGAATGGTTTTTAAAATTTGAAGACAGGCAACGAAAGATGGACTGCGTGACCTTTCAAGGTCTCTGCCAGAGCTAAGGTGCTATATATTTTTTTTTAACCATCATGAGACTATTGTACACTAAGCTGCCAATTATTTTTGAGCACTGTACTTAAATTATTCTTTGCTTTGTATGCTCAGCTCTGTTTGTCCCAGTTAAAGAGCCTTAGATTATGGAGTGGAACTGATGGGAAAGCAAAGCTGCAGAAAAATTCTGTTTTCCAGGGCTCTGTGGTGGGGACTGCTGCAGTGGCTTTGATGTACGCAGCACCCATGGCATCAGTGCATCCATACAAATGAGCCCCAAATGCCAGGGACTGTTCCCGTTGCTGTTGAGGCTGCTGCATTTTCTGCACTTAGACCAGCAGTGCTCCAGATATCCATTACAGAAGCTCATCACCAAACCAGGTACACAAACACTCTCCGAGAATAAGGCATTTACAGTGAGAACAAATATGGACCTTTTGAGCATTCTTCAGTACTCCTAATTCTTGAATTATAATCCAGGCAATTGTTGCCACCAGAAATCCAAAATCTCATCTGCATTAAGAATTATTGGACCTACCAAATGAAGGAATACTTGATATTTTTAAATAGGATTCTGAGCTGTTCTCCATTCTCTGGCCTGCATTTATGTATTAACTTTGCCAAACTTGGGACTCACTCTAATATTCTTCAGGAAATGGGTCAATAACGAAATCTCTAATACAGTGCAGTGTTCTAACCCTGCATTCTTCTTCCGATGACTAGATTTCCAGGGGGCAAACATGAGGGACAAAACCCAAACCTTGACTTCCAATGGGATAAAGTATAAGAGACACAGAAGCTCTTTAAAGTATAAGTTACTTGAGGATAAGGTGTCTTTCCTTAAAACAACAACAACAACAAAAAAAAACCCACTGGGAGTAGAACATTTGCTTCTCCATTAATGAGTTTCACACTGGAACTGAAATTTATTGTTTCAGCAGACTTCTAATTGGAGATTGTTCTGAGTTTTGTGTTTTTGTTTTGTTTTAATATGACTTGTAGATTCAGATTAAGATTTGTCCCCTACAGCAGAAATACCCAATTTTGGTTGGGCATCCTGAGTATGACCAATTATTTATCTGAGGGGAAATCTGTGAATTCTTAAAAGAAAATAAAAGTTAAAATAGCAAGATTACTTAATTTTTAATTTAAATTTAATGTTGGCATTAATAAACACACATCACCAAACACCATTAGAGTGTAACAAAGACCCTGTCTCAGCCTACGCCCTACTGCACGTGGACAACCTTGCTTCACCTTCCGATGCAGACACATCTACTCATAAAGAGACACTGATCTATCAGTTAGTTCTTTTCATAGCTCACAGAAGATTCCAGTCGGGGGATGGAAGAATAGGATTGTGAGAAGAATACTGTAAACTGAAAGAAAACAGTAACTATGATTTGGCCTCCTTTTAGATCGAATTAGATTGTTTTTAACTAAGAGAACAGAACGTAACAATTTTAGAAATAAGAGAACACCTCTGGAAGTATGCGTTGCATAGAGTTGCTCTAGAGCTTACAGGGTTGGCCAACAGAACCTGTTTTAATGAAAATGTTCTACATTTGCACTACTGTGGAAGCCACTAACCACATACAGGCTTGGTGTAACTTGAAATGAGGCTAATGCAACTGAAGCTCTAAATCAGGGGTGTCCAACCTTTCGGCATCTCTGGACCACATTGAAAGAAGAATTGTCTTGGGCCACACATTAAATACATTGTAACAGGTAATCACTAAATAATCTCATAATGTTTTAAGTAAATTTAAGATTTTGTGTTGGGCCGCACTGATAGCTGTCCTGGGCTGCATGCGGCCCCTGGACCTCAGGCTGGACACTCCTGCTCTAAATTTTTAGTCTGATTTAATTTTAATTTAAATACCCACCTGTGGTTAGTGACTAGTACAGTGCAGATCTAGAACCAACGTTCCCAAATCTAGTTACACAATCAAATCACCAGAGGAGCCTAAAAAGAACTCTGGATCCTACCTTTTACTGATTCTGAATTAATAGGTCTGCAGAGTGATCACCATTGGTATTTTTAAAAAGCTCCTCAGGTGATTTTATAAAAACTTAAAAAAAAAACACAACTTTTTTCTTTTAAAGGAGTTTCAGGTTCACAGCAAAATTAAGAGAAAGGTACAAAGATTTCCAATATACATCCTGACCCACACACGCACAACCTCCCCCATTATCAACATCCCCCACCAAAGTGATACATTTATTACAGTTGATGAACCTACAGTGACACTCCATAATCACCCAAAGTCCATGGTTTACATTAAGGTTCGCTCTTGGTGTTGTACATTATACGGGTTTGGACAAACATGTAATGACATGTATCCACCATCTACTATCAGTATAGAGTAGTTTCACTGCCTTAGACATCCTCTGTGCTCTGCCTATTCACCCCTCACTCCCTCTCACCTCTGGCAACCACACTGACCCTTTTACTATTTCCACAGTTTTGCTTTACGAGAGTGTCAGATCATTGGAATCACACAGTTATGTAGCCTTTTCAGGTTAGCTTCTTTCACTTAGTAATATGCTTTTAAGTTTCTTCCATGTACTTTCATGGCTTGATAGTTCATTTCTTTTTAGTACTGAATAATATCCCATTGTCAGATGTACCGCAGTTTATTTATCCATTCACCTACTGAAGGCCATTTGGTTGCTTCCAAGTTTTGGCAATTATAAACAAAACTGCTATAAATATCCATGTGCAGGTTTTTGTGGACATAAGTTTTCAACTCCTTGGGTAAATATCGAAGAACGTGATTACTGGATCACATGGTGAAAGTATATTCTGTTTTTGAAGAAACCACTGAACTATCTTCCAAAGTAGCTGTACCATTTTGCATTCCCACCAGCAATGAATGAGTTCCTCTTGCTCCACATCCTCTCAGATCAGGCTCTGGTTACATAGCTTCTCCTGAGGGCTGGTGTCTTAAGAAGTACAGAATGCTCTGGTGTATTTCAAAATGGTACCATTTCCCTTTGCCCTGACAGAACCACACAGGGGTTTTCCCCTGATATTTCTGTGAGAACCTGGAGGAGCAGCTGGTGAGGGGCCTCCTATGACTAAGTCCCCTTGTCAACCGATGGTCATTAGTGCCAATTCAATGCCAACATAAATCCCCAATGTGGGGTGCAGTGAAGAAGGAAATTTTATTCAGTGCAAAACAGCTCAATTGTGATACAGCACAGCTGTAGAACTCTGCTCCTCATTGGCCTGCTTTGCTCTGCGATGGCTGGCCAGTTGGCTTCACTCTGGAGAGACGTCTTTGGTGTTTCAGTTCAGCAAGGGAGACACAGTCTTCATTCTTCTATGCAAAGGGAAAGGGGGCCCTCCATGCCAGTGGGGAGCTGGCTTATATGAACAGAAGTCCCCACCCCTGGCCCCTGACTGGTCTGTGCTCAAGCAAATGAAGACTCCAAATCCTCATAGTTTGATCAGTCCAGAAGGAACTGTCCTGGTTGGTCAAAATAGAGCCACTTTGATTAGCCTGAGCTTCACAGCTCCAAATGGAAGGGGAAAGCCTAGGTCCTGTTGATTGAAATAGGATTCCAGGATCTCCCTTACAAGGGCTGGCTCAGGGGGCAGAAGCACAGTACAGAAGCAGGCAGCCCAGTGTAGATTTCTCCATGAAGTGTGGTTTGTGTGAGAAGCCCCTGTGCAGAAATGGCTGCTAGGCTGTTTTCTGTTTTTGTTTTTTGAGCCGAGTTAGCCACCAGATCTTCATAGTACGTGTCTTTTTTTCCTTTCAGGGTTCACACCCTGGAGTTTTTAACTCTGAGATTTGTCCGCACTGAGCCTCTAGCAATTCAACAGTGACAGTTCAGGTTTTCCTGCCCTGGCTCTGGTTCCCTTGGCAGTTTCCTCTTGCTAATTGTGAGTCTCTGCTCCAAAAGGCCTCAACTCCCTGCATTCACCTGTCTCTCCTATCTTGGCGACAATGGTATGTGCTCTGTGTCCTCTCCTCTCATTTAGATTCAAGAAGAGTTGTTGATTTTTCAGTCTGTTCAGCTTTTTTTTCCTTTAAAATTTTTTTTGGTTGAATTTATTGGAGTGACATTGGTTAATAAAATTATGTATGTTTCAAGTGTACAATTTTATAATGTAAAATCTGTATATTGTATCAATATTGTGTTTGCCACCCAAAGTCAATCTCCTTCTGTCACCGTTTATCCCCCATCACCGTCTGTCTAGCTTTTTACTTGTTAGGAAAAAGTGGCAAATCCCAACCTCTTTATATGTGGAATGGGACTCTGGAAGTCTCCCCAGGTGATTTTTTTAAAAAAGTTGTGTGGCTAGAGTCTGAGAGCCATTGTTGTAAATTTACTCGTGGTGTTCTAAATCACCTGATAACTTGCTAAAAATGAGGGCTCTCAAGCTCCACCCTGGGTCTTCTGAACTCAGAAACCACATTTTAACAAGATCACCAGATTATTCATTTGCACATCAAAGTTATAAATCACTGCTCTTGAACAGTATTGTCAACCCTGGTATATACACTGGAATCATGTGGGGAGGTTTTTAAAAAATTACACATGAATCAGTATGTCTTTAAAGTTCCCAATGATTCCAACATGGGACCAATCTCAGAATTACTGAAATAAAACGTACAAACCCAAATAAGAACTACTTGAACGTACTCTAGTCATGGTGGGTAGAAGGAAAAGAAATGAGGGTTGAGCCCCGACTTTCAAGGGGAGAGACACAGGAAACCTACGTTGCCAGATGAATACTGTTGGCACCAGAAGGAAAATGACTCTATGACAGTAAAAGCCTGGACAGTAAATCTCAAATTTTATCCATGTTTCACCCAACGTGGAATACTCTAACTGCTGTGTTTTACAGAATCTTTGCTCTAAGTTTCTAAAACCAGCCTTCATCATTGTCCTTAGTCTCAGCTCACTCCTCTCTCCAACAAATACCCAAGACTCCATTCTTGAGATTTCTCAAGAAAACATATTTCTGGTTCTAGGAAAGGAGAATGGATGAAGCTCAGTAGAAATTTCCATTGACACATTCTCTTACGATTCCTTACATTCCCTCAAGGCTGCCTGCTGGCAGTGACATAGGACCCCAGAACTGCCGGGAGAATCTAGTCTTTCTCCAAATGAGAAACACTCTTTGACTGTTGTCTTTTTCCCCGAGTTTTCTTGATGTAGCTTTGTTGCCATAGTGAGTGACTTCTTTCCCCCATGGGCTTGCTTTCTAGAGGTAAGTCATTACATCGCTGAAGTTGAACACTGACAGTTTTCTCCCTAATATCTAGAAGATGCTTGCCAATGATGACAAGAAAATATATTCCCTCATCTCCACTCTTTACAGAAAACCCAAAATGGTTACAAACCACACAAGAAACAGTAATTTCAGTCAATCTGACTTCTGTTGTTTCCAAATTACAACAACAAAAAAGAGAAATTTCTTAAGGCTCATAGGATTGAGACCTCCCATCTGCCTCCAGTAGGTCTTTTAAAGACTTTATTGGATGATGGGATTAATATAGTTTACATTTCCACAATTGGTTCAATGTGGAAACTCAGGTACTTTCCACACCAATTCATCAGGGAAAAGAGAGTCACAGCTGCTTTCTGGTGAAATATGATCTTAAGCTCTGTTTCTTTTTAAATTATTTTATTGTTGTTCAATTACAGTTGTCTGCACTTCCCCCCCACAAATCCCCATTAAGCTGTTTCTTTCTCTTCAAAATGGGGATAAGACTCTCTCCTTTTTAGTTCTATTGTCAAGATTAAATGAGGTGATGGATATATAAGTGTCTACACATTACAAAGTGCTCTACAAGATGTAGACATACTTATTATTAGTTGGCTGGAGCAAATGACGCTTCCTAGAAGATGAGTAAAGAAATAATTTCTAGGACACAGTGAAAGGAAAGACAGAGTTTTCTGATGGAAAATCTCCACACAGGTGAATAGGATTCTATTCCTAGTTTCTTGTTAAAGGTTAGAGCCAACACTGCACACTACCTTTGACATCAGTCTCAGACAGACGGATCAGAGGCGGTGCAAATGTGACCCTTATTTTCTGTAGCTCACTCACTTTAAGTGCAATCCCCCAAGCCCCACTGCCATTCACACTGGCAGACACTAAGGCAAGCGCACTAAAGGGAAAACAAGGGGTGCTCTTTTAGAGCTAATGATGGCTAGCCAGGGGTTTCTATCCCTGGCAGCATAGCTGCTTTCTACCAGGAAACTGATGGGATGAGCTTGTGTGATGAGGGCTGACTTCAGCATCAGGAAGTTTGCCTGTGATTTGAATGAAAGACTGTTAGCACTCCAAAGTTCTATCCTGTTGTGTAGATAGGCAGGCCTATTTCTATCCAGCTGATCTCCGCCAGGCAAGATGACTTTACTTTCTAGAACACAGATAATCTCTGTGGACAACCTGCTGGCAAGCAGGGACCAAAATGTCTGGGGGAAATGAGCTGGAGTCCTCAAATGCTGGAGATAGGAAACAGACAATAATTCCATTCCTCAGCTGCTAACTGTGTTTCTTTTCTCTTCCCGACTTGCTTTTAAACAAATCCCAAGTTTTTCATTTAAGACAACTAACTAAAAGTGAAGTAGAGGACATTATTGAGAAGTATGAATTAAATAGTGTTGTATCGTCCCAGGACTCAGTTCTTTGTTCTGGTCTTAAACTCACTCCCTTGGTAATCTTGTCACGTCCTACTTGCAGACCCCAATTTTTAATCTTCAACCTAAACCTCTATCTTAAACTCCAGAATCAGTACAGCCACCTGCTTGACATCTTCATGTCTCAAACTCCACATGTCCAATATTGAACTCCTTTTTATATCTTTTGTTTTGAAATAATTTCAGATTTGTAGAAAAGTTGCAAGAATAGTACTAAGAATTCCTGTGTTCCCTTCACCCATATTCCCTAATTGTTAATGTTTTCCCACATGTACTTAATCATTCTCTCTCTTCATATCTGTATGTGTGTATATATTATTACTTTCTGAGCCATTTGAGAGTAAGTTGTAGATGCAACCGCCCTCTAGTCCCCAAATACCTGTGTATGTTTCCTAAGAACAAGAATATCACCTCGGTACAATTATCCAAACCAGGAAGATGACACTGACACAATACTTTAATCTATAGGTCTTATTCATATTTAAACCAATTGTCCCAATATTTTACTTTAAAGCAATATGTGGGTGTGTGCCTTTATTTATTTCCTGATCCAGGGTTCAATCCAGAATCATACAAATTGTATTGCGTTGTCAAGGCTCTTTAGTCTTCTTCAATCTGAAAGAGTCCCTGAGTCTTGGTCTTTCATAACTTATTAAAGATATTTTGTGAAGTGCTTTTTTAAATATGTTCATTGATTAGACAGAGATAGAGATAGAGAGAGAGATGGGTTGCCTCCCATAGGCCCCCCAACTGCGGATCAAAGCCACAGCCTAGGTATGTGCCCTGATCAGGAATCAAACCTTCAACCTTTTGGTGTACTGGACAACATTCAACCACCTGAGCCACACTAGCAAGGACTGGGATGTTTCTCTGATTGTTAAAAATTGTGGTAAAATACACACAACATAAAATATGCCAGCTTAACCAATTTTAAGTGTAACATTCAATAGTGTTATGTATATTCACACTGCTGTGCAAATAATTTCTAGAATTCTTTTCATCTTACAAAACTGAAACTCCATATCTATTACAACCATTCAATTTGAGTTTGCCTGAGGTTTCTTCATGAGTAGATTGACACTATGTGTTTTGGGCTGGAATTCTACAGAAGTAATGTGTTCTTTTTTTTTTAAGATTTTATTTATTCATTTTTAGAAAGAGGGGAAGAGGAGGAGAAAGACAGGGTGAGAAAGATCAGTGTGTGGTTGCCTCTTGAGTGCCCTGTATTGGGGACCAGGCCAGCAACCCAGGCATGTGCCCTAATTGGGAATCAAACTAGCAACACTTTAGTTTGCAGTACGCACTCAATCCGCTGAGCTACACCAGTCAGGGCAGAAGTAATGTGTTCTTATCACTACATCATATAAGGAAGTCATAACA
>PVJI01031995.1:0-12623 GCA_004026765.1 Micronycteris hirsuta
AATTCAGATCAGTCACAGCCAAGACGCTTGTGAGGTAAGCAAGCAAAATACAACCAGAGAAACAAAATAGAACCAGAGACATTGAAGTTTAGAACATTCTGGCAGTAACCAGAGGGGAGGGGGAAGGGGAGAAGGGGGACAAGGGTATTCAGGAACTGCTATAAAGGACACATGGACAAAACCAAGGGGGAGGGGGGAAACAAGGGAGGGAAGTGGGTTTGCCTGGGGTGGGGTGGGGGGAGGGTAAATGTGGAGAACTGTAATTGAACAACAATAAAATAATTAAAAAAAAAGATATACAGATGGCTAATACTGTATTTTGCCGTGTATAATGCGCACTTTTTTGCCCAAATTTTTGAGGAAAAAATAAGAATGCATATTATACATGGGTAGTACTAATTTTGTAGCTATATAAATGTTTTCAATTCTTTTATTTATGCTTAGGCATTAAAATAAAAGTGTAACTCTAGAAAGCAATAACGATATCTATACGTAAAGTAACACTGTTTTTGATACCAGTACATAAAATTTCTTGAACTGTAATATGTTCAAAATAAATGCTAAAATTCCTTTATAATACAAAAGACAAGTTTCTAAATATAAGTAAATAAGTAATTGAATTTAAAATTAAGACTTTTTTTCCCTGAAAGTTTGGGCCAAAAACATGGGTGCCCATTATACACAGCAAAATACAGTTAAGTACACAAAGAGATGCTCAACATCATTAGTCATTAGAAAATTAAAACCAAAATCATGAAGTACCACTCTACTCCCACTAAGATAACTAAAATTAAAACAGACAATAATGAGTGTTACCAAGGACATGGGGTAATTGGAACCTTCATACATTGCTGGTAGAGGAATATAAAATGGTGTAGCTGCTCTGCACAGCAGTTTGTTAGTTAAACACAAGTTATAATATAATCCAACAATTCCACAACTAGGTATGTACCCAAGAGAACTGAAAACATGTTCACTCAAAAATTTGTACACGGATGTTCGTAACAGTAATTTTTTCTAATAGCCCCAAAGTAGAAACAACCCAAATGTTCATCATCTGAAGAACGGAGAGATAAAATTTGACATAGCCATACAATGGAATACTATTCAGCAACAAAGAGGAATAAGGTACCAATACAACATGAATGAACTTTTAACACATTATACTAAGTGAAAGAAGCTAGTCTCAAAAGACCACCTATTATATGATTCTATTTATATGAAATGTCCAGAATAGGCAAATTTCGAGACAGAAAAAAGATTAGTGATTACCAGAGGATAGTGAATGACTGACTGTTAATGATTACAGGCTTTCTTTTTGAGGTAATGAAAATGCTCTAAAATTAGACTACAGTGATGGTTGCACAGCTGTTACTATACTAAAAACCATTGAACTGTGTAGTTTAAAAGAGTATGGTATGTGAATTATATCTCAGTAAAGCTGTTTACAAAAAACGGAAATCCAATAATCTATGAAACCCTGCTTAAGAGGAGTACACCTGAAATTCTAATCTTTAATTCTTGACAGGACATAGTTACAGCTCTGCTGTCTTTAGAAAAAGATGTACTGCTGAGCAAACTTCTCATGACCTGCGTCAGCTACAGCTTCATTCATAACGCAAATACCTATATGGAGTCATCCCTCACAGGGCTGGTACTAACATCTATTTAAACTCCCTGCATGCATTCATGAAAGATTAAACAGTTGTAGAAAGAACAATGAACTAGTTTAGAAGAACGTGAAATATTTAATCATAGCTATTAAAATCTGACCTATACAGCTCAAATGACCAAACCTGAATTTTAGTTTATCCCTGAATTTTATTTATTACATCACTATCTAAGATGAAGCACCTCATCCCTGAAAATAACAGTTTTCTTGAGAAAGAGTTTTTTTTGTCCTTTTGCTTTCCTGTTTGTGTAACAGTGGAAAATTGTTAACAGTGGGAAATTGTAACCTACTCCACCATTCCTTTGATATTGTTTCTGCAACTGAGGATTCTAAGTAGCTTTTAACCTGCCCTCCTAAAGGGGCCAGTTTAATGATGTGAACATATATAAAACTTTGCTGCACATAATGTCCATCTCTGCGTAAGTCAGTAATTAGTTTCTCCACAAAGTAGCATTATCTGTCTCTGTTGGAAGGGTAAAGGCCATCTGATACCATGGCAAGCTGGAACAAAACATTTATCTACAGAGGATAAAAATGTATGACACTTTTAATAAGTCACCTAACCCTCATAATTTTACCCAAGCAGGGGGACTCGGCAAAAAAAAAAAAAAAAAAAAGAAAGAAAAACCAGGGTAAATGCATCAGAGAGCCGCAGAGATTATGTGTCGTGGCCTGACAGACAAACCTCTCCAGACACTGCCAAAAGCCCCAGAGTAGACTGAGGTCCATCAAAAGTGGCTATTGTTACATGTTTCTCCAACATATGCAATATACAGAAAAAAAATTAAGGACTTCCAGCCAAGCTGGAGGCGTAGGTGGACACACTTTGCCTCCTCGCACAACCAAGAGGAATAACAACAATTTAAAAAGCAAAATAAACAACCAGAATGGACAGAGAATTGAACTGAGTGGAAGTCCAACAGCCAAGCAGTTAGAGAGGACACGTTCATCCAGACTGGTAAGCCAGGTGGAGCTGGGCCGAGAGCGCGCACGCTGGAAGATGGCAGTTTGCTGGGAGAGACTCACGGTGGGTGCGCCTGATCAAAAGGCGGCCCAGGGGGCAGCCAGTGCACCCGGAGAAGCCAGCAGGAAACAGCGGGGCTGAGACTGGTGGACTGGACGGTCCCTCACTTGCCTGTGCAGATAGACCGAGAGAAGGAGCTGGGGAGCAGAGCAGAAAACACCTGTGGGGATTGAGGCGGAAGCGGAAGCAACTTCCAGCCACACAGGAGAGCGCATTGGGAGAAAAGTGACTGGGAGCCCAGAAGAGCGGAGCAAGTGCCATTGTTCCCTCCTAGGCCACACCCTCTCAGACACAGTCAAAACACAGTGTCAAAACACAGTGTCCGAGGAGGTTACCATGCCCTGGTGAACACCTAAGTCTCCGCCCCTTAAAGTAACAGGCACTGAGGAAAAAAAAGGCCCAAATAAAAGAACAGAACAAAGCTCCAGAAAAATTACAACTAAGGGATGAAGAGATAGCCAACCTGTCAGATGCACAGTTCAAAACACTGGTAATCAGGATGCTCACAAAATTGGAAGAAAGTTGGTCGCAAATAAATGAACAAATGAAGGATACGCTAAAGAAAATGAGGGGAAATGTGCAGGGAACCAATAGGGAAGAGAAGGAAACTGGGACTCAAATCAACAGTGTGGACCAGAAGGAAGAAACAAGAATTCAAAAAAATGAGGAGAGGCTTAGGAACCTCCGTGACATCTATAAACAGCCCAATATCTGGGTCATAGGGATGCCAGAAGGAGAAGAGGAAGACCAGGGGATTGAACATTTATTTGAACAAATAATGAGGGAGAACTTCCCCAATCTGGCAAAGGAAATACACTTCCAGGAAGTCCAGGAAGCTCAGAGAGCCCCAAGGAAGTTGGACTCAAGGAGATACACACTAAGACACATCATAATGACATTACCCGAGATTAAAAATAAGGAGAGAATCTTAGAAGCAGCAAGAGAAAAGGAGACAGTTACCTACAAAGAAATTCCCATAAGACTGTCAGCTGATTTCTCAAAAGAGACCTTGCAGGCAAGAAGGGGCTAGAGAGAAGTATTCCAAGTCATGAAAGGCAAGGACCTACATCCAAGAATACTCTATCCAGCAAAACTTTCATTCAGAATGGAAGGACAGATAAAGTGCTTCTCAGATAAGGTCAAGTTCAAGGAGTTCGTCACCACGCAGCCTTTACTGTATGAAATGTTAAAGGGATTTATATAAGGCATGGAGGGGTATCAACAGGGAAGTGGGAGGGGGAGAGAGGAGGAAAAAGTACAGTGAATAAGTAGCATAAATGGTAGGTAGAAAACAGACAGGGGAGGCTAAGAATAGTATATGAAATGTAGAAGCCAAAGAACCTATGGGTATGACCCATGGACAAAAATTAAAGGGCAGGGAATGGGAGTGGTGCAGGGCAGAGGGGAAGAAAGGAGGGGACATGGGACAACTGTAATAGCATAATCAATAAAATATATTTTTAAAAAAAGAAAAAATACTAAAAGGCCAAAACTCTTCAAAAGCACATCTATCACTCCTCCTGAAATCACTTTTCATTACATCTTTTTCCCATAAGTAGAAATCTGTTGAGAAAAATAGCATGGAGGCTACGACTCAAAGAAAGAGAAGCAGAGAGGCCAAGAAAGCTGTTCACAGAGAGCACTGTAGAAGCAGGTTTGATTTGCTCATAGAGGAGCGGAAGATGTCATCTAAAACATAGACTATAGGCATGGCAGCCCCATTGGAAAGAATAATCACACACAGTGACAAGAAATTAAAGATATGTTCTTGTATACTGCCTTTGAGTTCTACCATCTTGAAATGGTTTTAACTAGGGTCAGAGAACTATAATAGGAGCCTGTGAATAAACCTCCATTTATTAGCCCAGCTGGTGTAGCTCAGTGGATTGAGCGCGGGCTGGGAACCAGAGGGTCCCGGTTCGATTCCCAGTCAGGGCACATGCCTGGGTTGCAGGCCGGGTCCCCAGTGAGGGCCATGTGAGAGGCAACCACACATTGCTCTTTCTCTCTCCCTTCTCCTCTCTCTGAAAATAAATAAATAAAAGCTTTAAAAAACAAAAAAACCTCCATTTATTAAACATTTCCAGAGTTTTTAGGACAGGAACAGCAGATATCATAAGCTGAAATCACTGCAATCATGATGATGACTGATGATAGTGCTGATATTAACAATAACCACAACAAGTCCTATTTATTCATGTATACCGAAGGACCACTAAGCGTATGGCCAAGCCCCTACATCAGTGTCCCACCACGTGGGAAGTCTCTGGCTTTCTCTTGAGGGTCATCCAAATCAGTCTTCATCTGGTCCAACAGCTAAAAACCCTGAGGGAGAAGGCAGCTTTAAATGTGGTTTGTGGCTCTCAGTTATAGTTCTCAAACCTCATCTCAAAACTGTTCTGGTTCATTATATTTTCTTAATACTCAGCTACTAAAAATACAACTTTACAATGTTTACTCCAGAATTAAAGCTTGGTTAAAGTAAATTACTTGGCTAGCATTTTTCTGGCCTAGTTTGGCTGCACCTCAATTTCACCTCTAGAAAGTCAAGGCTATTTTGCTTATTTTACCAAATCTAGTTTTAGGGAGAAAAGAAAAAAACATAATTATAGATATATCTGGTATCTACATTTGAAAGTATGATCCCAAAAGTAAGTAGTAACTATAAAGAGAAAAATGTTATAAAAGTGGATTTTCCAGAGTTTGTAAAACACACAGGCTAATGGATTTAATTCTAACACACCCTTAATGCATTAACATATGAAGATCTTTTACCTCCATCCAATTCAAGTCATGGGGTTGTTGGTTTGCTGGCATGGAGTCCGAATAAGAATCAAATACCGTGGACTCCCACTTGGTCTTAGGAAAGGCTAAGAAGAAAGAAAAAAGAATACATATTGTCATATAGCAGGCACTGTTTCCTACATAAGAACAAAATCAGCTAGCTCCGATATACTAGTTATGGCACTCACCATGCTGATGTAGTATTCTAAGTTCTCTATATGTACAACCTGGAACTTCTATCATCCCCATTTAAATGTGATGAAACTGAGGAACCAGGGAGTTAAGTAACTTCCTCAAGGTCATATAGTTGGTAAATGGCTGAGCAGGGACTTGAATTGCCAGCAGTCCTGCTAGAAGGTCCATGCTTTTGGCATTTAATGTTGTAACGTAGTCATTTTCCACATTCAATACTTAAGTTTGAACTATGCTACTAGCATAATGTTTTAGTAGTAACTATGGTGATACTAGAAACATTAACTAAGGAAATACTACGTTTTAGCTATTCTTGTTGGAAATAGATGAGATCTTATAACATGTGCCCAAGAAAACTATAAAATACTCCTTTCTTTTGGTTAGAAACAGTAACAAAAGAGCACAGGTTCTTGCTGTTTTAGAAGAGAAGAAATAAGTATCATGTTATAAATTTCTAACACAGGGGCTGTTAGTTGGGAGACTGAGTGGATTACCATGAGGAAAACGCATGCTACAAAGTAAGCTGATAATTAACACTCAGTGCTATTTCTTAGAAGTGGATTGTTTCATCACTTTGTCACAAAGTAATTAAGAAAGAAATGTCTCAACAACTAGAAAATTTGTCAATATTCCAAAGAGAAAAAGCAGAGTCAGGTAGACAATAAACAGAAGTTACAAATCAAATTTGTCAAGACCAGCTATTAAGAAATCAAAATGTAATGCTATGTTGATATGATTTATAATAAGAAATATGTATTTGATCTTCATCCCCATTTCTGGCAGAGAGCTCCCACACTCCTAGGAATTTCCTAAGTAATGAGAGCAACAGCGGTGTCTCTTGTTATGTTAATGAGGTGACTTTTGAAACCCACCAAAGGGTGTTGGCCAGGTTGCCCTGTGGTTAGAGGACTGGAACTTTCAGCTCCAGCTCCTTATTTCCCAGGAGGGAGAGGGGCTTGAGGTTGAATGGCCAATGACTTTGTCAGTCATGATTATTTAGTGAAGTCTTCATAAAAACCCAAAGGATAGCTGGTAGGTCTGTTTTTTTTAGAAAGCTTCCTCGTTAGGGAACCAGACCACTTCCATGTGCTGCCTTGCTGAGCCCTAAGCTCCAAGACAAAAGCTCCTTTGTTCAGGACCTCGCCCTTTGCATCTCTTTATTGGCCTGCTTATTCGTATCCTTCATATCCCTTGTAATAAATTGGTATTCTAGTGAGCAAACAGGTTTTGCTGAATGTTATGAGCCATTTTAGCAAATTAATCAAACTCAAGAAGGGGGTCCTGGAAGCCTGATTTATAGCCAGTCCGTCAGAAGCACAGGTAACAGCTTGGAGTCATGACTGGCATCTCACGTGGGGCAGAGCCCTTTACCTGTAGAACCTGATTCTATCTCCAGGTAGATAGTGTCGGAATTGAGTAGAGTTCTCGGACACAAGAATTGCTTGTTGGTGTGGGGAAGCATCCACACATACACATCGGAATCGGGTCCAGGAAATCTCATCATGTTTAAAAAATTTTTTTGTATCAAGTGTTTAAAATGAATTGGCATTGATGTTAATCCTTTCTCACCCTCCCATCTTCACCAGGGTTTGAAATACCAACTTCCCTCCACAGTGAAGTACTGGCCAGTGAGCAACAGCTACCATAGACAGTTGAGTACAAGTAGCTTAAATTGCTCATTTGCTTACTCTCATCTGAACTTCATTGATGTCAGATCAGGCAGCCACGGGCCCTGGTGATTTTTCTGACTATAGCAGATGGTCTCACTCTTTTCTTGGTAAAACCATCAAAACACTTTTCCAAGTATTATTTCTCAATCCAATCACAAGAGCAGTTTTAACTGAGATAAGATTTCTCTTTCTAGTTTATCAGTGATCTCACTAGAATTGCATGACTAATGCCCTATCATGAGGGGGTCTTCTTAGGTAAAAAGCTAATACTTTCAAAAACTACAAATGCCATAAATTAACTGCTAAATCTCCCTCTTCCAGCATGTCCTCATCCCTGCATCTCCACTGTCACCTCCCCAGTGCCAGCCTCCCCACAACTCCTGCCTGGACTACTGCCCTAACCTGGTTTTCTGGTTTCCACCCTTGCTCCTCAAAAATTGCTCTGTGGTCAGCAACCAGCAGGATCCCTTCAAACAACAAATCTGATTGTGTAAGTTCCTGCTTGAAACACGTCAACATCTTGGGCCATGATTTAACCTCATCCCCATCCCCTCCAGCCCTGGCTTTTTGTGCTCCAGCCACTATGGCCTGAAGTTTACATACCTCCCATTCTTCAAGCCCCCTCTCAGGGCTTCTGCAACATACCTGCTGTCCCCTCTTCCAGAGCCCACTCTTCCTCCTCCTTCACCTACATAGCCCTTACTTAGCTCATCCTTCCTGTCTCAGCTCAGACATTTAAGGAACTCTTCCCTAAGGTCATGCATTCTCTTTATGCAGTCATACATGAGTCACTGGCCACTTGGCAACTGGTGTAGTTATGAGGATGGGGCAAGGAAAGATAATCTAAGGCCTTTTCCAGCTCTAACCACAAAACTTACACTCTATTGATGGCTAATCACATTTACTTTTGACACTGCTCCATCTTGCTAATAATCGCCCATGACTAAGCTCTCATGTTTTTAGGAGACCTTGCCTGCCTAAAAAGTGAGAAAGGTTGTTGAAAGCACCAGATGTTTCTGCACCCTTTCAATGGAAGCTATATTTCTCTGAGTAATAGAAATCAGATCACTGCCCACTGCCTCTGCAAAAGGCAAGAGAAACTATTAATTTGTCCAATCTTCTGAAGGAATTGATGTTTCAGATACGCCATGACTTTTTCCTATCCAAGGGGTTCGTGGGGTCAACTGTTTTATTACTAAGAAAGACAAAGAGAGTTGACTTCTATTCTAATCTTCTGGTGTGCTAGAATGTTCTATATCTTTATCTTATTATAGTTATATCGGTGCACACATGTAAAAATTTATCAAGTGTATGTTTAAAATTACAGCTCTTTGCAGATTTCACTGCATGTAGTTTTTTTTAACTTTTTCATTATCTATAACAGTTCTATTTCATTTCATTGCTCAAGGCCACTTGGAGACACCGGAATGTGCGTAAAGATGCCAAGCACTTGGCTGTACAGGAAGATCATCTTCATTCTATAGGGGCTGGGAAATTCAGTAGCTGCCTACACCACAATTTTCATGAAAGGGTAAGTGACTTGGGTTCAAATCCATCCAGAGAGTACTAGAATGAAAATAACAAATGGCTCACACCCAGATCATCCCTATTACTCACATTGTAAGATATGAAAATCTAATATTGGCTAAAGGACAATACTGTAGATAAAAAGGACTCCCTCAAGCAGGGGTCCCCAATCCCTGGGCCACAGACCGGTACCAGTCTGTGGCCTATGAGGACCTGGGCCATAAGCGAAGCTTACCTGGGTTCCTCCTCCTGTCTCCTTCCACAGCCACAGTGGGGGAGTGGAGCGCACCTGAGTTCTGCCTCTGCACCCCCCATTCCACAGTGGGGTGAGTGAAGCTCACCTGAGCTCTGTCTCTTGTTATCCTACCTCCCCACCACCCCCCAGCTTCCATGAAACCAGTCCGTGATGCCAAAAAAAGATGGGGACTGCTGCCCTAAAGTGTCTGGACACCATTAAAGAAACAAAAATTTCTCGTAAGGTGAATGGAAAATGTCTGAGGGTTAGAACTGATAATGAGGCCTTACCTGCTTGCAAGTATTCCGGCTGCAGAGTTGGAGGGAGGGTCTCAGGCAGTGGATAGCCGTTCTTCCGGGCCACAATGAGATGAAACGCAGCACAGAACTCAGGCAGGGTCAGGGCTCCATCGCAGTCAGCATCACTAAGTTCCCTAAACAAAACAGATGTCATGAGTACCTAACACCAGGCTTAGAGGAAAATGTACTCAGCTTCAAACACGCAAACACAATTTCCAGGCTCTCTGGTGGTGAGCCCGTTGAGTCCTAACACCCTTATGAAATCTCAGGGGACCACTTAGAGGAAGAACTAGTATGACTGACAGCACTGGTATCAGTTGCGCTTTATAAATAAAACTTTAAATGCTTCAGATTCTCTGCTAAGTCTGTTTTACAACTCAGAGTACAGAAGACAAGCAACCATGACACAAAAAGTAAAATGATGCCCAGAATTCCACAGCTGACAGCCTTCCGGTGAATGCGTGGTGTGAGGAGCTCCTGACTCGGTGCTCAGAACAGTCACAGGATGGGCTGGCCCCAGACCTTTGCACAGCTGTCCCAGCCACTGTACAGTTACTAGAGCTCAGGAACGAACACTTCATTTTTAAGCTTTAAGGAAAAACCTTGAACTTTTCAAGTCACAAAAACGTTGTTATCAAAAATTGCCTTGAGAATTCCCTCCTGGGAAAATATAAGTAAGCTCAATAAATACTGGTTGGATGTTTTCAGATAAAACCAGCAACTGAGGGAGGCTGGAACCAGATAAGACAGAAAGGAAGAAAGGGATAGTCTTGAAAAGGCTTATCTTTGCTTCGGTCATTGTTTCCCACTGAAAGCACAGACCTATTTACTCAGCACAAAAGAAACCTACTTGCCAAAGTAACTAAGACCCTCTAAACTCAACCAGTCTCTAAGATACCCAGAGACAAGTATACTTGTGTTAGGACAAGTAGAGAGATAAGACATATAAAGATGTACTAGGAAGGTGTTACTATTGGAAAGAAAGAATATCGAAGGTAAGCTCCATTCACATCCTCCTTCCTCTCGAATATTTAAAATGCACCAGCCCTGAAACAGCAGCTCCTCAGGCTGAGGATTACAGGGACCGCTGTCCACGCCGGACGGAGACGATACCATTCAGCTTTCATGTATATGTCACCAGAAAAAGATAGGAAGCCTTATGCCATTATGGTAAGACTGGGAATTCTGCCTAAACAGATTGTATTCTTCTGAAAATGATAGCTTCTTTTTTCCCTAGCTTTAAAATCGAATATATAGCTTCTTGTAAAAATTATGGTAGAATATATTGCTAATGAAGAAATCTAGCTCAGGATCCCAGGTACCTTGGCATGCACAAGGATTATTGGAATAGTTTTCCAATAAAATGCAGAAAACATGATAAGCAATTTTAAATGCTATCATAATTTTTGTAAATCCTCATGAAAAAAGTTTACATAAATATTCCAATGTTTTAATTACATATTTATAGCTGTGCAGCCTCTGGCCCAGTCGTGAGGAAGAACAGCCCACATGCAGCCGGGAGTTTTACAGGGGCACCAAGCATTTTCATAAATGCAAATGGAGCCATCTGGACCTTCTTGGCACAGCCCATTTGGAGCCAGGGCCGCGACCAGCTCGGCAGCAAGGTGCAATACATGCCATAGCTGCAAGTCTAAATTAGGGCTCAGCTGATAAACACCAGCCAAATTTAGGAATCTCACATGCAGCTAGAATGTTAAATTTAACTTAATTCCAAAACATTTGTGGACCTTCTGTTCACCTGGCTTCATAAAATACTATAAAGAATAGCTTTTCAGGGTCCTCTGGTAACTTGCATCACACCAAGCAGAAAAATCTGAAAATAAAATACACAAGATGGAAATTCTCATATGCCCACACACATTATTGCTTAGACTGAAAAGGGATCTTGATGAGGAAAATAACTAGGAAATTACTTCTTAAATAATAGCTAATATGGCTCTGGCTGATGTGGCTCAGTGGATTGAGCACTGGCCTGCAAACCAAAGGTCACCGGTTCGATTCCCAGTCAGGACGTAAGCCTGGGTTGCAGGCCAGATCCAATTGATGTTTCTCTCTCTCTCGTTCTCCTTCCCTTCCCCCTTTTCTCTAAAAATAAATAAAAAATCTTTAAAAATAAATAATAGCTAATACATACAGTGTGCAGTACGTGCCAGACATTGTTCATTTTCATACAATAACTTAATTTTCACAGCAACGAAATTCTAAATTCTATTCACTCTCTTACTTTGTTAAAAAAAAAAAAATTGCCCTGGCTAGTGTGGCTCAGTGAACTGAGCATGGGCCTTCGAACCAAAAAGTCACCAATTCAATTCCTGGTGAGGGCACATGCCTGGGTTGTGGTCCCTGGTTAGGGGCATGCAAGAGGCATCTGATTGATGTTTCTCTGGCACATTGATGCTTCTCTCCCTCTGTTTCGCCCTTCCTTCCTGTCTCTCTAAAAATAAATAAAATCTTTAAAAAAAATCATTCAAAAAATAAAACTTTTGAAATGCAACAGTAGGAACTAAAGAATAAATATGGATGACTGTATCATATAATGTAGCATTAATTGTACTTACCATATATAGGAGAGTTCTGGAATGGAAAGCTTTGATTTGGTGAAGAAGTTCTTGGCCACTGAACCTGTCAACAGCCATTGTTTAAATAAATCATTAATTAGTAATGTAGAGAAGCTTTTATATTTAATGTCAATGAATCACCATTTTTTCTTTCAACAATCCCTACCATATAACCACAAACACAACATTAAAGCAACTATGAATCATGTGGCTAAAAAACAAAGTGTGAACAGCTTTTTAAAAGAATATGTAAATTAGAATTAGGGCAAAAGAAGCAATGATATAATACTTACTATGACATGCAAATTATGAGTTCCTGTTTCATTTTTACTGAAAATGTGCAAAGTTTTACTAAAAATTCAAAAGACAAATTTCAAAATTATTAAAGTAAAAACCTTTCAAGTACTTTTAATGAAAAAGTAATACAGAATCATGGTAGAAAACAAAAAAAAGAAGAAAATTAACATCATTAATCTCATCACACAGACATTAAGACAGGTCTCTTGAGAAAGAATTTTAGTGAGATAAAGCTCTTTGATGGGTGTTTAAGAAACTTATACAGGAACCTCTTGCTACTTTCTTTTTTTTTTTTTTTAATTAATTTTTTTTTGTTTAATTACAGTTATTTGCAGCCTCTCCCC
>PVJI01031996.1:0-12622 GCA_004026765.1 Micronycteris hirsuta
CTCTCTGAATTCAGTTTTTGTGCACATCAATAAATTTTATTTGAATGACCCAAAAAACATTCGTATGCCATTTCATGATGGAAACTCAGCATTTTTGTTTTCACACAAGGACTCAGAATTGAAGCCAGGTCTTGCAAATAATTGTTATGTGTCCTCCAGGTAATTACTGAGGACTTACTCTTCCATATACAGGCCTAGACCCTGGAGAACCAACCTGAACCATACAACCATGGCCTGGGCCCCCAGGGAGCTTGCAAACGAGCACCCAGGAAGCTGGTAGAGAGGTGTGGAGTGGGAGGAGCAGTGGGACAGCATGGGGTGAGGTGGGCACCTCAGAAGGGACAGCTGGTGCAGTGACTGTGTGCTTACAGGCAGCATGGAAGTTGAGTGGGAGGAGTGGGAAGGGGTTCACCCCCTGTGTTTGGAAGTTGTGAAGGGCAATAGGGGCCGTGAGGGACAAAGGGAGTGACAGTATGATTTGTACTTTCAATCCTTGTGGCTGCAACGCAGAATATGGACTTGGAAAGGGCCAATCTAGAAGCAGGAGACCCTGAGAGAGGGGCAGATGCTGGACTAGGTTACGGTTAACACATGGTTAGCTAGGGTGGTAGAGTCAGCATGGTCTGGTGATTGATTGTGGGCCCTTCCCAAAGGTGAGGGCTGGTCACAGGCCAGATTAGAGACTGTGGTGGTGAAAGAGGATTTGGTCACCTGTACAAGCTTTCACCTCAGGGAACTAACTTGGTGCAGTAATAGTGGGTGTTCTTGGCCATAGGTACCTGGGCAGAGGTGGGCAGCCATGCAGGGGAGGGGGTGTGGCAGATGAATATGGATAAGGAGCCAGATGACATTGATGTTTTAAGGTCATCCATTCATTCATTCACCAGGCACTGTGCTAGGCATCAGTGTGCATGACATTCTGCCCTTGAGGAACTCCAGCTGGGAAGACAGTTAAGTAACCAACAAAGTCTGACACCGGCTTTGAAGGCGCATGTCATGGTGGGAGTTGGGTCATCAGGGAGGCTTCCTGGAGGAAGTGATGTTTAAGCAGAGACTAGGAGTTAGCCAGAAGATGAAGGAGGGATAGTTTAGGCAAAGGGAAGAGCAGAGGCAAAAAACCCTACTTACTGGATATTTATATGAGGCCCACTGTATGCCAGCCCCTGTGGTACGTAAGGAGGTAGAAAAGCCTGAGTGAGGCATGACCTTAGCCTGCAAATGGCAAGTGATCAGAGTTGAAGCTGATAAGGGCCTGGCCTTTGGGAGTCTTGAAATTCCCATCAAGGGATGTGGACTTCATCCTGTGAGTTTGGGAAAGTCACTGAAAGTCTAAGTAGAGGAGTGGATTGATCAGATTCGCTCACTCTGCCTGGGGCTGCAGAATGGGTAGAGGCAGGAAGGCCAGTCAGGAGATTATGGGAGTGATCAGGGAGAAATGGCAGTGGCCTGAGTTTACAGTGACAGCTCCCACTGAAATGCACTTCTGACCCCAACCAGTGGCAGCAGAGGGATTGGCATGACAGTCTAGAGTAGCCACCAGGACTTGTTGAGGGGCAATTTGGGGAAGCCTCCTGGGACTCCCACTCCCCTCCTTTGGTCCTTGGAGAGGGACACTCGGCCTCCCTTTGAGCCCACTTGCCCCAGACACCAGCTCAGGTTCTCACCAGGAGCCAATTATAGGGGTCTGGATAGTAACCACATTCATGAACAGCTCCACACATAGTCCCTTTCCCCAGAGGGCTGAGGTGTGTGCCCTTGCCCAACCCACTGCTCTCATTTGCACTAGTGTGGAAAAGCTAGGCCTCTGGTGTAATGGCTGAGCTAATACACTTACCTTTGGACCAGGCTGGTCCAGGTGTTGAGTGTATCAAGTAGACACTAAGGCTATCATACAGTGACCAGGTGAGCCAGTGGCTTCTGGGTTTCTTGTCCGTGTTCCTTTGAAATCTGGAAATTGGGGTTCCTTGAGCGTCTACTCCATTCTTCAGTTGTCAGGGGAATAAGTGGTTCCAATCCACCCCTCCAGCCTCCTTTCTCCCAGAACTAGACTAAGAGCTCATGGCTCTGGGCTACCCAGGGATGGTCTCAGGGCTAACTCTGTTGGCCTGCCCTTGCTCTTCATGGTGCGTGTGGCAAACAGCTTCTTCAGGTCATCCTGTCCGGCCCCATCGTGACCCGGGGTAGAGAAATTAGGATGGTTGGCTCTGCACAGAGCAGGGGTGCTTTCAAATCAAAAGCCCCATTGCCACTCAGCTGGTAGAGATTCATTGTGGATTTGTTCATCCCTCTGGCTGATTGTTTTAGGGAAGCATCACTGTGGGGAATTAGTCAGAAAAACACAGGCTAAGCAGAATCTGAGAAGCGCACAAAATTCCCCAAGTTTTTGATAGCACAAGATTCCAGGGACCAACTCAGATGTATTTCCCAGAGGTCATATCAAGGAGTAAGTACCACAATGAGAAAACCTTCAGGATGCCTCAGCCAGTGGGACTAGAAGGGAAGAGATAGAACACAGGTCCAATTCTTTGCACCTCGAAGGTGAGCTGGGAAAAATTCAAGTACCACGCACTCAGTTTGGGAGATACGGCTGCTGTCAGGCTGGGGGGTGTTGGGAGTGTTTGCTTTTTATTCCTTTGACTTTGGCTGTTGCTATTGCACCATGGACTGGAAAAGTGAGTAACTAGCTTTTGGAAATAAGGAAGCTTTTACGCTTCTCTCCAGTTTCCAGCCTCTAACCTTCATTCCCTTTTTAGAACTAAATGTCATTTTAAATGTCATTTTGAAAATAGCCCATAAATGCTCTTGAAGCCTCATGGTAAACAAACAAAACTTTATTTTTTTCTTCATTTAAAAAATGAGGCATTGAAAACAAACCGAGAGCTTGGACACCTGGGTTCACCCCACACTAAGCAAAGTAGCCCCAGAGAAAAACGGCACAACTGATGCAGAGTAGGAGGTTGATGTTCAGAAGAGCTTTCACTGAGGGCTTTTCCTCCAAGGACACAATGACAGGGTCCACTCTGCTCACAGGCTCCGCCTGGTCCTTGCCCTCCAGTCCACAGAGCCACAGGATGGCTCTCACCACTCTGGACTGCTTGTGGGTCACGTCACCTAAAAAGAACCCAAATAAAGGTCATAAGGATGGACCATGTCTCCCAGAGAAAAGAGGGGCCCAACCTGGTGTGTTTCATGTACTGTGGTAAATACTTTTTGTGCCTTTTCTGGAAGGTATTAATACCTTAATTCTGGAAGGCTGCTTAATTCCAGAAAACTGGGATTTTTAGACTTTTCACCATTTTCAGTTCCCAGCTACCTATGGAGCCAGGCAGGTGGTGTATAGGAATCAGGGGGCCTCTCTGAATATTCAACATGCCAAAATATTTCTCACCTTCACCAAGAAATATTCTGTCTCATTTTTCTCGAAACACGTGGCCTTGTGGTGCCACTTTAGGCTGACATGGGTTCATGGCCACAATAATTTTTTAAGGCCATGTGTGATGATAAATGACAGCTGCTGCCTCAGGGTCAGGACACAATTGGGGCTGCCAGTGACCTTGGCTGACTGAAGGGCGCATCTATGGGGCATCTGCTTCATAGCTCCAGACAAGGTTCGTATGTAGACATGCGGGCCCAGAGTTGCCAGATCTTCCCATTTTTCAAGAGGAGGTGGAAATCTAGAATTTTGTGTGTAATCTGTAAGTGTGTGCTAAATTTCCCACCTGAGGCATCAGTGAAAGTTACTGAAGGACCCACTTCCGGTGGCTGGAGAGTGGGGAAGAAATAGACCCTGGGAGTCAGGGGGTACCAAAATCCTAAATCTGCCCCTTTCTGACTTGTGATCTGATAGAAAAATTTCCCTTACACAGGTAATGCTTCCTGAAGGCACCTACTGTAACTGAGGAGAGAGGCAACTCACAGCTGTGCGTTTTGGACATGTTTTCTTGAACAGTGTCCAACTGGATGTTGGTGCTGCTGGCCTCTGCTGTCCCATTCTGAGAGAGGGTAGGAGGCGGGGGACTTGCTGGTGGCACCTGTTCCTTGTGGACTATGGGGTCATGACAAGTGAACCAGGTCAGGCGACTGACCTAGGGAGAAGAGATGGCTTGTGAGATTGGCGGTCATCCCTTTCTCCAATGCCCTGTCCAATCCCAAGTTTGGCCTTTGTATCTGACTGATTCTGCTCCTGGTCTTGCCCTCTTACTCTCCTCTAAGCTTCAACTCCCCGAACGCTTCAGAACGGTGGACACTTCCCATATTCACTTTCCCACCTTTCTTAACAACCCTGGTTCTCATGTTTGGGTCTAACCTTCCCTTGTGCTTGTCCCTAGAGCTTACTGCAGTCCTGGAGTATTGTGGGACCCAGTGGTCAGCCACTCAGTTCAACCATTTCTCTGGCCATAGGGACTGAATTTGTTCACAGGTGAATGTGTGTCTTGAGCTGACTCCATCAATGGGAATCAGGAAGTTTGCTGGAAATGCTGGGACAAAATATTTATGCTCTTGCTTAGTGAGAATAAGAGAGGGTAAATCCTGAGAAGCTGCCAGCCCCACGTGGGGCCTGAGAGGAGAAGCAGAGTGAGAGCTGGATTCTGATGGTCTGTTCCAAGTCTTGAAATCAAACTATTCCTAAAGCCCCACACTGGACTTTTCAGCTTTTTGAACAGTCCATCCTCTTTGCTTAAGCCACTGTGGGCCCCTCTCCTGTCACTTGCTGCCAAGGGTCTCAGCAGCTCTAGCATGGAACCCAAGTGTACCATCTCCTTGGAGGGTGGCTCTGTGCACCAGCTCATGGTGGACATGGTGATCAGGGTGACGGCAGATAGAATCATGGAGAAGTAGAGATAGTGGATGTCCTTCACCACAGCAGGACGCTCATCTGGCTGGTCACACTGCGGCTGCACGTAAACAAAGTCCAGGACCAGCCGAATCAAGCCTAGGAGCAGGCCCAAGATCAGACCCCAGAAGGCACCCTGCAAAGCAGAGCAAGACCATCTTAGTGACACCCAGGGCTGTTGGGTGGCTGGCTTAGGTCTCCAGAAACCTCAGCAAGCCATCTCAAAAGTTGTCTTTCTAGTGATGGTCACTGCAGGGGTCCAAGTGTGGGGGCTACTTCTCTGTTTATCTTTTACATATAATTAATCAATTACATATAATTTACTCATCCCTTGTTAATTCAGCTTATGAGAGAATGCATTGAAATATAACTCCCATTGCTTTTTTTCAAAGGCCAGGTAACAACACCCTCCCTGTATTTTATTCCACAGAACTCATCCTCCCCAACAACACCCAAGTCAAGACATCCTCAGGTCCCCTCTCCAGTCCCCTCCTTTCCCATCCTCATGGCAGCACGGGGGTCTTGCACAGCAGGGGTGACCCACAACTACCTTTTCATTGCTCCGCTTCCAGAAACACCCCATGATGAAGACCACAGCCACAGGCGGCTGCAGGTAGGAACTGATGGACTGGATGTAAATGAAGAGTTGGCCACCCTGGCTGGCCTGGATCACGGGGATCCAGAGGATGGAGACCAACACCAGAAGCAATACAAACACCCTGGTGCCGAGCGGAGACAGACCCATCATTAGTGCTGTCTTCCCTGAACATTTCTCTTATTTTTTATAGCTTTATTGAGGTGGTTACAATCCAGTAACTTCTGGTGAATATTTCTAGAGTTGAGCAACCATCACCACAACCAAGTTTTAGAACATCTATCACTCCAGAACATTCCTTCATGCACATTTACAGGTTATTCTTGTTCCTATCCTTAAATAAGCACTTGTTTCTGTCTTTGTAGGTTTGCCACTTATGGACATTTCATAAACGGGGTCATACAATCTGCAATCTTTGGCAGTAGGCTTCCTTTGCTTAGCATGTATTTGAGGTTCATCCATGCATCATGTATCAGTATTTAATTCCTCTTTATTGTTGACAAGTATTCCATTAAATGGACATGTCATTCCATACCCTTCACTTGAACAAGGATATTTGGATTGTTTCTATGTTTTGGCTGTTGTAAAAAATGCTGCTGTGAACATCTGTGTACAAGTCTTTGTACAAACATGTTTTCATTTCTAGGATTGCAACTGCTAGGTTGCATGGTAAGTGTATGTTTAACTGTTTAAGAAACTGAGAAACTGTTTTTGAATTGCTGAACCATTTTACCTTCCACCCTATGATGCATGAGTTCCAATTTCCCAACCTCCTTGTCTGTCTTTTTGATTATAGTCATTCTAGTGGGTGTTTGGTGGTGTCTCACTGTAGTTTTCCAGATTATAATCTTGTTTTGTAGATTATTCTATATTACAACTCCTTTGTCAGATATATGGTTTGTAAATATTTTTCTCCCAATCTGTGGCTTGTCTCCTCATTTTCTTAATGATGGATAATTTATAATTTTTTTTCTTTTATGGCTATGCTTGTGGTATCATACCTAAGAACTCTTTCCCTAGCCCAAGGCTGAGACTGCTCTTAGGGTGTACTTTCCTATGGGGCAGAGCCCCAAGGTGCTTATTTACATGTGTTTTACATAAAATTTACATGCCACTCATTTGTGCTATTTTCATATTCCCCTATTAGATTTTAGGACTTGCAGAAGTCTTGGTAGAGAAACCTTTCCCCCAAAAAAACCCAGGACACCCTCCTCCCTTTTCCCTGGCTACTCCTATTCACCCCTCAGGTCCCAGTCCAGGTTGGGGTCTCCTCCCTGAACCCTAGGTCTCCTGACTCCCCAGTCACAGCATCTTGTTGTATGATAAATAACCAGGCAACTATACTGGTTGCCTGGTTATTTAGTCTTCTCTAGCTCTTTGAATACAGAACTGAGTTGTTTCTTTTCATTGCTTTATGTCCAGCATCTGGCACATAGTAGTTGCTCACGGAACACCTCTTGAATGAATGAATGACTTACACATGGGGTCCTAATGTACCTCATGCTCGTCATCAGAGGAGGCTGAACCTGGGTGAGTTTCTAGTTGGACTTTGCCCCTGGGCGAGCTCAGCTCTCTGCTTCCTGGTACCTGGACATTTCCCACCCTGGCCCAGTCCCACCCAAGAAGACCTTACCTGCCCACAATCATGAGCTCCTTCTCAGATGCCCGAGGCCGGACATGATTCCAGAGGTCCATGGTGAAGATCGTGCTGGCACTATTAAAGATGGAGGTGAGGGAGGACATGAGCGCTGCCACCATCACAGCAATCATGAGCCCACGGAGCCCTGGGGGCAGAAGGGAGGTCTATGGGCCTCAGGCTTTTTCTGTTCACAGCCCCTGCCTTTCCTCATGACCCCATGACCCCAGGCCCATAGCCAGCTGACTCCAGGAGGTTCAGCTCTGAGGGATCAGAACTCAGGTGGGAGCCCTGGGGAAGGACTGGATGTGGTGGCTGGGCAGAGTCCCCTGCATGGCCAGGGCCAGGGCTTCATTCGGGGGCCCTGGCTCTGGAGCTCAGTTCCTCAGTCCCAGAGTGCATTTCTTCCCACCACCCACCCATCCTGTCCCTCCCTCAGATTACAGCCCAGCCAGTTCTTCCCTCCTAGGTGCTGCAGGGGATGAGAGGACTTTACCTGTGGGCAGGAGCTCCAGCACAAGTTTGGGATATGCGATGTCAGAGCAACCAGAGGGATTGCCACAGACTTTCTGGCAGATCTCTGGATCTGCACAGGCCACTTGATCTGTGGAGAAGACAAGGCCCAGAGGTGAGCTCACACACCCTCAGGGCCCCTGGCCAGCGTCAAGACAGCTTATGGCTCAGTGAAATAAAAAGGAGCCTAGACTTTACAAACCATTACCCTCTTACCCAACCTTTCTGAACTTGAGGCTCCATATCTGTAAAATTTGGACAATAATGTAAGATTGTAGTGAGGATGGACTGAGATGGCATACATAGCACACTTAGCACAGGGTCTGACACAGAGAAAGTGCTGCATACAAGCCAGCTATTACTGTAGCTGTAACTACAGTAACACTGTAACTCAGGGAAAGCTGAGGCCCCCAGTGGCCAGTCTGAACACAGGTCACCTCAGGCTCCATCTCTCTGACCCCCAAACAGGGACACAGATCTGCAAAGGAGAATGCCAGTACTCGACATATGGCAAACATGTTTTAAGTTCCTCATTTCCCATCTTCTTCTCAACAGCCATTCTTCACTTTAGACTCGTAAAAACACAACCATCCCGGTCCTGAACTCTCTCCTTCTTTTTCTGCATTTTGGTTCTTGTCTTTCCTGAACAGCATTCTGACCTTCCCATGTAAATCCACCTAGGCTTCCTGGCACCTCTTGCTCTGCATCTTTGGCTGTTAGCACAGTGAACACATCCCAAGCATGCAAGCACAGGCAGCCTTTGGGGAAGACAGAGATTAGCTTTATATGGGAAGGGACCTGATTATAATCACCCAGCAAAGTCAGAACTGAAACACAGGTCTCCTGACTTCCAATCCAATTTGTCAGAGAAGGAAGGCCAAGGGAATGAATGTTCTTCCATCTTTAATGGGCTGGCAGTTACCCCATCCAGGGCCTAATCCTGGCCACCAGGACCTTCAGACTCTCTGTGTTGTCTCAGTGGTTTGGCACCTGCCTCTAAAGGAAGGCTTTCTCATCACCTTCTGTCTTCCTCAGCTCCTCATCTCTGAGCTAACTGACGCTCCTCACCACCATCTCAATGCCTAGCCAGCACCATTCACCCCAGCTGGACCACTTATTACTTCTCACATCTCTTGCCAGGTGGAATAACTCCCTTAAACAGCTCCCAGCCCCTCTTTCTGCTCAATCCAAAGCCTTCAGTCCTTCTTCTTCATTCTGACAGGTGACACTGCTTTCCTGACCACCTTCTGTGGTAGACGGGAACTACTTCAGTTTAGGGGTGGGCATGGAGCCCTTCACTGCTCATACCCATCTCCTCCCTGGTTCTCATGCAACAGCAGCATCATGGTGACCATTTAGTTGGGGCCTCAAGTTCACAAGTGGCCTCAAATGCAGATATTTGACAGCATCTCCAGGTGAGGTTGTATATATAGTCCCTATTTTTATCTGTATGAGAACTGTTAATTTAACAGATGCTAACATTTAAAGTACATCACAATTTAAAAATCAAGTATTGTAGCTTCATTTTCTCACTTAATGGAACATAATACCTAAGAAGTGGAAATCAGCTCAGGAAATAGCCTTTCATCCATCGGGAAGCCCAAGGGCCAGCTGGTCTTTGTAAAACTCCTCTACTCCCTGTCGTGTCTTCTCAAGGCTGGGATCCTCCCCTCCACTGACATCCTTCAGTGGGAGAGGAAATGGGCGCTGAGGCCATGATTAATAATACTGATAGCAATTACTATGGAATAAAATTAGATGCCCCCAAAACTCTGGTTCAGCCTTAGACAAAATTAAAGCTGCAGACTAAAAATGACATTTGATGAGAATTAGGAAGAAGCAATCATGTTGAAAAAAAATGCTTTAAAAAAAATCCTCACCTGAGGATTTTAGAGAGGAAGGGAGAGCGAGAGCGAGAGGAACACTGACGTGAAGCATCGATCCATTCCCTTCTGTATGCGCCCTGACCAGGAATCAAACCCACAACATTTTGGTGCACAAGACGATGTTCCAAGGAAGTGAGCCACCCAGCCAGGGTGAGAAAAATGCTTTTAAGAGGTCAAAGTTCTTGACTGTTTATGACTCTTCTCAGAAAGTTTAGGAAAAAAATAGAAAACAGTTACACTCTCATGGCCAGAACATGGTAAGAAGCCTCCCAGGTAGGGCAAAGGTCATGCTTACGTTCAAATCTGTGGGCTCTGCCTCTTGTCCAAAAGCTCCTCTCTTCAAGGTACATTGAAAAGAAGCAAGGATCTCCTTGTGGTATCTAATTAACTTCAAAGTTTTTGTTTAACCTAAGAATGCAACCTTCAACCATGTTTGAGGCAGAAAACTGTGTTCGACCTCAGGAATATGTTCATTATAGGGACATTAGTTGGCTCAGCTAAGTTATAAATGAAGTTCACATCTGCTCACCTCTCCTGCATTAATTAATCAACTATTTTATGTATGGAGTGGATTCCCTTGTCAGGCCCTCTGAAGCTTGAAATGTAGGAAGCCTCTAATAGAGTCAAATGCAAACATAGCACAAACCTCCTCCTTCAAAATGCCAACATTCACTATGATTCAAGGCTACAGATAAACACTCCACATGCACCTTCTCATGTAATCTTCACCACTCATTGAGGAAGATATTGTTACACATCTTTAAAGACAAGTAAACTGAGGCACAGAGAGGTTAGATAGCTTCCCAAAATCATACAGCTAGTAAGTGTCATGGACAGATCTCAAATCCTTAGTTTATTCCAAAGCTCAGGTGGCTTTGTAAATAGGTACATCTATAGACTTTTGTGTTTTATTGTCTTGAGGGTTATTTTGTTTCTCTCTTAATTTCCACTAGTTTATTTAAAAGTGTGTACCATTTTTCAGGTGGGCTAAATGGAAGAGGGTGTTGTCCAGGATTGGAGCATCATTTTAGGCCGTTCCAGAACCAGTTGAAGAGTCAGTGGGGAGCTGGTGGAGCCAAGATGTGAAGAAGTGGAAATGGGAAGGAGCAATGGCTTTGCCCCAAGTCTGGCACTTTAGGCCAAGGCTTCTTAATCTTCTAATGGGCTTGTTAAAACAGATTTATGGGCCCTGGCAGGTGTGGCTCAGTGGATTGAGCACTGGTCTGCAAACCGAAAGGTCACTGGTTTGATCTCCAGTCAGGGCACATACCTGGGTTGTGGGCCAGGCCCCAGTTGGGGGCATGTGAGAGGCAACCAATCACTGTATCTCTCACACGCTGATGTTTTCCCCCCTCTTTCTCCCTCCCTTTCCCTCTCTCTAAAAGTAAATAAATAAAATCTTTAAAAGAAAAAAACAAACAAACCAGATTGCTGGGCTCCACGCCATGGATTACAGATTCAGTAGTGCTTTGAGGCCTGAAAATCTGCATTTCTTCTTTTTTAATTAATTAATTAATTTTTGCAGAGAGGGGAAGGGAGGAAGAAAGAGAGAGAAACATCAATGTGTGGTTGCCTCTTGTACACCCCCAATGGAAGACCTGGCCCACAACCCAGGCATATGCCCTGACTGGGAATTGAACCGGTGACCCTTTGCTTTGCAGTCCAGTGCTCAATCCACTGAGCCACATCAACCAGGGCAAAATTTGCATTTCTAACATGTCCCAAGCTGTCACTGCTGCGACTGAGGACCACACTTTGAGAAGTGCCCTCTTCACTCTACTCTTTTAACTCCTTTTGCACTTATTGTTTGTATCATATGCAGAAGTGTTTTGATATCTATTTTACATTACTTTTTCATGAGTACTGGACTCATTTGTTACATTACAAAGTCCTTAGAATTGTAGAACATGACCTTATGTTTCATTTAATAATAAAACATTGTTGATTGGCTGACTGTCAAGAGTATTGGGCGAAAGCTTAAAATGTAATTTTCTGAGAGAGACAGTAGCATGATTTAGAGTCAGTTTTTGGAGGCAGATGCATCTGGACTTAAACCCTGGCTCATCCACAATAGCCATGTAACTGCCTGCAAGTTACTTAATCTAGAAGTGATAGAGTCCTCTTTTTCCCCTTAATCCCACATCTAATCCATCATTATTCTGGTTGATTTCATTCTCAAATATATTTTCAAGCCATCCCTCTGGCCCAGAAGCCCTTGTGACATCTCCCTAGGAATTTTCCTCACAGTGTTGACTTAGCACAATCAAGGAATATCTCATTTATCTATTTACTTTCTTTTCTGTTCCTACCACTAGAATGTAAGACCCACAGCAGCAGGGAAACTGTATGTCTTATTCTCCTGTGAATCCCCAGAGTCTTCTAAAATAAGGCCTTCTAAAACTGTCTCTCCAAATACTTGTTGGGTCCATGGACAAATAAATGAATACATGAGTGAATGAATTTTTCTGAGCTCGCATTTCCTCATTTGTAAATGAAAATAACAATAATAATGCTAACCTCATATGTGGCAGGATTCTTTTCACACGCACGAAAAAACACAAGCCCCGGGATTCATGCGTCTGAGCAAAGCTCTGTGTGAAAAAACGCTCCCGTGTGGGCCAGCGTAAATCATGTCCGTGGAAAAAAGAATTCTCTAATGGGAATTTGGCAAAAATGTTTCTTAAGAAATTCTCTGCCTTGCTGAGTCTCTTTCCCTGGAGCCAAGAAGCTTAGGTTAATAGATGCCTGAAATTCTTCCCTGCCTCAATGTTTTATGGTCCTAAAAGTTAACAGCCCTAGCTAGCTTACCCTCAATTTACTTGTCTCCTGTTTAATGTACTGCCCTGGTCCTGTCTGCCACCGGACCTGAATTTACATCCTAATGCTCTGTACGCCAAATGTTTACCTTACTGAGTAAAACTCCCGCTTATCTATCCCCTTCCCATATATCTTTTTTTTAAAGATTTTATTTTTATTTATTTTTAGAGAGAGGGGAAGGGAGGGAGAAAGAGAGGGAGAGAAACAGCAATGTATGGTTGCCTCTCACATGGCCCTCACGGGGACCTGGCCCGCAACCCAGGCATGTGCCCTGACTGGGAATCGAACCGGGACCGCTTGGTTCCCAGCCCGCACTCAATCCACTGAGCTACACCAGCCAG